>OENT01000852.1:2999-72302 GCA_900239685.1 Rotaria macrura | reverse complement strand
TATTGGAATTCTTTCGAAAAAAGTCTTTCGTTGTATAGAACTAAAATTAGTCGACGAATTCGCTGGCATTTGATATGATGTCTTACTTCTACTTGAAGAAAATATGAATTAAATCGATAGTCTTCGCCGTCCATTATTGATTTTGCTTCGCCGATGACTACTAACGATTTTAACTTTGTGGTTTACATTGTAAACTAGATGTTTCAATACTTGTACTATTTATTCTTTGCAAATTTCATCTATTGATTACTCTAGATTATGTCGCTTAAGTGAGAGAATTCTGAGTCGAGAAACGGAAATCCGATTTAAAATAAAACGGAAAAGTTATGAATACATCATTGACCTTTCAGTATTCCGTACTTTGATTTGTAACAGAAGTCAAGTGAATCTAGTCAACAGCCGCATCATACATTCGATCATAATTCCATAAAAATCATTATAACACTTTTGCTTTAATGACGAAATTATCACGTTTTTTTTCCACTGAGTCATCATTATGAGTAATAATGAACGAACATGAAGAAATTAAGCATAGATTTTCTAATTAGGTATTCAGTCGAACAACCAATAGGATAATTCAAAGTCTAGCATCTGTCATAAACTTTTGATTCTTGTTTCCTTTTCTTCTTCATATTAAACCTATACAAATGAAAGACAACGACCATCTACATCGATGTATAGAAAAAGAAAACAGATGACCTAATTTGCGAGTACATTCCAAAGAAACATTTCATTCGATGACGTTGTTATTAATAAATCATTCGATTTAATTTTCAGACATTTAATATTTAATATCGTATCACTGTTACCGATAAAATCCTGAAATATTTCCTGAGTATAATCTTTCAATTGTACTAAACGATCTTTTGTCCTGATTTCTATCAAATGATTTTCATTCTCATCATGTTTTATATTTGATATGTCAAATCATGAATACCATTGACTTAATGATATTGTACGTATTATTTGTTTGGTATCAACTCCGTAGATTTCTATAGATTTTTCAATGCCATAACCCATATACGTCAACAATTACTGATCTATAAAACGAGCTAAACTTGGTGGATATGATTGCCAATTATTATTAGAATTATTATTAATAGTTGTTCCATCAGGTGCAAATGATGGTGCTGAAAATGTTAGCCAATCAATTAATTGGCATAAGTCAAATTGTTGGTTGGATTTCTATGAACTAACTCGTCGATCATGACTCATTATTAACCACAAATAAAAATTATTTTCAATTGATTGTTTCGAATCGATCATACATATTGGTGCATTACCACGATGTTCATTCAGTACACATAAAACAATTCCTTGAACGAGATTCGATATTGCTACCGAACCGTCGGGTGCTCCAGAAATACTAACGGTTGCTAGAAAGAAAAAACAAATCGAAATTCAACAAATGGAAGACAAAGATTTTCTTCTAAATGAACTATCGGATGGAACATAAATTTGGCAGTTATAGATGATGTATGTGGATGTAACCTAAGTAACATTTGACCATGAAGAAGATTAAATATTCGTAATGTATCATCACTTTATCCAGCAACAATCGATCGAATAGTTGTCTGAATATTTTTTATTGGACTTGCTGCTGTTCCTGATGGCTGATTCGTTGGCTTAATGGAATTATCACACGATCTTAAAGAACTTTCTGAGTGTAACGAAATAAAAAGATAATCAATAAAGAGAATTATACTCTGGCTATCTTCTATATAAACTCTGCCACCATGAATGATGTTCTACCTGGAAGATAAGGATTTCGGATGTAAAAGAATCTCCATTTTACCATTCAAAATTAACGAATACGGACAGTTCGTAGTAAAATGTCGCAAATCTATTATATTTTTTTAAGAAATCGAATACTATAGTATTCATTAATTGTAAGTCAAACAATAGAAGAGCATTTCGATAGGTCTAATACCTATATCTCAAATTGCTATCGAACAATCATCGATATACTGAAAGACTAGCAAAGGTGATATATTTTTCTCTCAGACATAATCAGTAGTACACACACATCGGAAATGTACGGCTCTTCGATGTTGTCACATTTCTACTTCGGATCACCTTTGAAAGATTTCTCACGTGGTCAGTTTCCGTTACTTTACGTCGAGGCCATACATGTTTTAGCTTCACGAGCCGAGGCATCCTCATCTACAATAGAATGATCAGTGAGGATAGTTCCAAGAATAAAGATTGTATCGAAATGATTTCGCCATACTTTTCCGATTGACTATACATGCAAGTATTTGATAACAATTTACCAGTAGCTATAGAGTCAATATGAGCAGTAAAATATTTTTGAGAATGTTGGACGATCAGATCGATTCAAGATTGGAAAGTTGTTTTTACCTATCAACTAAGAGAAAAGTTACAGTAGGAGAACGTAACTATTTCAACCATTTTACACAACTGAAAATCTAACGTAAATCGCAAGAATTCAAAGTGATCTTACAAAAAGAACTTCAGACAACTCAACACTATCATTTTAATGAGAGACAGTAATAAGCACCGAGACTACTTGCTACTTAATGACTGTCTTCAATAGGTATAACACGGGTGATACGATCTGTATGTGAGGCAACAAGACGAGTTTTTGTTCTTTCTGTTGTCCAACATATATACCACAATGATCCACATGATGTGCCCACGATGCCCATATCAAATAAATTATCAAATGAGCCACTAATAATTCCATCATCAAGTTGAAATTCATCATGAATTGTTAAACCACCATTTCTAAGAGCATTTTCATGTAGTATGTGAAAGAAAATGATGCACAATACTTACGAGTCGTTATTATTTGTTTGTCCTAAATTAACTTCCAGATGTTCTATGTTCCATAATCTTAAACAACCAGTTGATGAACCTGTTAGTAGTTTACATTTGATTGTTGCCAAATAGCATATTTCAGTTGAATCAGCTTTCCAATGAAGAAGACATGAATTAGTACGACTATTCCAACATGTTATAAAACCATAATTTGTTGAACATAGAACAAGATGAGAATTTGATATTGAATAAACACATGCAGTTATTTCGCATGTGTTTTTCGTATGTTCACTAATTGACAATGGAGTTTGTCCATTAACAACTTGTAAGCGTACATTTGTATCGTTCGTTTGTTCAACAATAGTACAAAAACGAATGCAACCATTTGAACAACCAAGACAGAATTCATTGGCACGCATTGGATTCCAAGCAAGACAATTCATATAGATAGACGAAGATTCATCTTGCCAATTAAGTAAATTCGTATAATCATGAGTTGACCATAGAGCAAGAGACGGTTTTCGATAGTCACCAATCGTAACGAGAAAACGGTCATCTCTATCAGAAAGAAGGAGAGGAGTTTCTTAACATGTACTCTACTAGCAACAATCCCATCGAATCTTATTGTTGGAATATGTCATACCTTGAAAAAGCCATCGACTGAATTGCGTGAACTGATTGATGAAGATATAGTTTTTGTTGAAGGAGTTTTATATCCCAAATAATGATCTTTGTCTGCAAATCATCTTTATTATCTATTGTTGAACATTGTGCACTAGCCAAGACAGTAATATCATTTGACAATGTCAACGTTGAAATTTCTTCCGTATGTCCTAATCAAAATAAAATTAAAACAATGTTGAAATTATATGCATGAAATATGTTTACCCGATAAAATTGTCTGATGATTATTATTCAGATTTTCTACAATAACATTACAACCCACACTGTAAGCAAAAAATCCACTTTGTGCATGCCAAACAAGATTTTCTCTTCCATTACCATTATAACCAATTATCGATCGAAGTTTAATACTTTCTTGATTAGCTGGTGCAATATAACGCTTCTATAATTTAGAGATTACTCAATGAATAAACAGAAATTTTCGGAAAAGAGGATATGATCTTCACAGTGGATCCCATTTGAATGGATTTCAACAAGTAAATTTCCTCTCAAATTTTTTATAGCATTATACTCAATATTATCTTTAAGAACAAATGGGTATTTAAGTCAATTTTACTTTAGCTAATTGTGAATGATTAATTCTTTGAATGAAATGACGTCGAATCGTTGGTATATGATCATCTTGTTTGTTAAGCACTTTTTTACTGTTGTTTTTTCTTTGAATTATCGAAGAAATTTACAATTCAATGAATAAATCGAAAAAACACAAAATCTCGTTTACTTTTGCCCTTGAGAAATATCTTTAGTTTTATCAAGTTCAGAATTTGATAATGATCGTGTTATAGCTCGAGCTGTATGACCATTATTTTGTTGAGTGTATTGAAAAGGTTCCGGTGGATTTCTTGGTTGTCCATTAGTATCCACAATCGATAGATTTGGTGCGCGTTCAAGTACTTAAAGCAAAAGTATTACATGAAAAAGAATTGACTCATCATACTAGACTTACCTTTGGATGGTACCATACTTGGCACGCTGGTAAAATAAAATAGTCTTCATAGACGAAAATTTCAACTAATGCAAAAGTTTACTTTTGTCGACTAGGTCTTGGCGTTGTCCAAGCGAGTACATCCCAAATAAATATTGAATCACCAATACTTACAATATGCATATTATCATTGGTAAAAAATATTTTTCGTATTGGTTCAGAATGACCAACAAAACTCTGAAGTAGAATTATATATGATACGATTTATCTTTTAGAATGAAAGAAATTTTACTTGAACATTGACTTCATCCCAAAATTTAATCATATTATCACCACCTGTAACTAAATATTGACTATCCGATGAGAGAGATAAACAATCGAATGTACGTTTATGTATGTTATTAATCTAAGAATGAATTGTTTGGTTATTTTTCGAACGAAAAGTATAAACATCAAATAAATTCTTACAATGTTGAGAAGTTTTCCTGTATACGAATCAAATTTCAGCAACTTAAAATTGGTCGTTGCAACTAATAATTGCCGATTGGGTGCAAAACTTACAAACAAAGCTGCTTCTGTTGATGTTATTGAACGTCGGTCATTGGTTATCAGCGTACAACTACTGATGTCAATTCGAAGTGTTTGATTTAAACTATTAGTTTCAACAATAGTTACAACGAATTCTGTTGGTCCAACATAAGCGGTATGTTTACCATCTGGACTTATGGATAATTTTATTTGTCCTTTTCGACATGTTGATATAGCTTTAGCTACTGTCCGTTGTAATTTATAACTATCATTAGCATCTAATAAGCATAGATTGCCTTCTTCATCACTGCTGATTAAACGTCCACCGTTATGAGCATAAAGTAAACCCGTTATACATACGGTATGATGTCTAACAATGAAAAGAAAGTGATGTTAGAAATATTTACTAGTCAAGAAAGATGATCTTTAATATTTTGAACAGAAATTATGCAATAAGTTTTGGAGTTTAGATATGCGTTTGATAGAATGGTGATGAAATAAATAGATTTTCGAGCATTAACTATCGTTGATAAGTATATTTTTCAGTGTTTCAAATTCACTCTACATTTCATGAGCATACTCAATGAAATTTCTCATAGGTTGAATCAATACGTTAGGATAGTAGCCTTAAATCAACATAGGACAGAGAAGCAACTTTTATTCAATTGCACTACTAATAGATTATTTTCTTTTAAAAGCACAGAAATCATCTCAATTAATTCGACGAATATTTTTATAAGGAACAAAAAGTCGAATTCATTTTTACTTACGTCACTTCCGCTGATATAATCGATGTATTCAATTCAAATATTTTAATCGCTCCATTATCAAATCCACAGGCAAAATTTTGTCGATTTGGTGCATACGTAACAATAACAGGTGTTTCACGTTCGGCAGTAAATTCAGATAGTTGTTTACCCGTACAAAAACACCACATACGAATAGTACCATCTTGTGCAACACTAATCATTTGTTTTCTTGTATCATCATAATCGATATCTGTTACATATTGTGTATGTGCACGTATTAAATTGATATGTTGTTTATTGACAAGATTCAACATTCCAAGTGTACCAGATATAGTTGATATTAAAACACGTGTTTGATCTTGCGATGTTCTCAAAGCACATATAGGTTGATCATGCTTAGCTTCAATATAGACTTGTTTAAAATCATTTGACCAAACACGAACATATCCATCATTGGAGCCCGTTATAGAAAAATTACTTGTGCACGTAAATGCACATATGCCAATCGATGGTCCATTGGCCATGGTTATTTTATCTGTTGAATTATTCGAACGTTTTGATGGTAATAAACGATGAATTTTTACTACACGTCTTTCATCGTAGAGTAATTCAAGTATATGACCACTTTTTGATGATACAAACACAAGTAATTCATTTTGTTTATTATTTGATAAATGTTCAAATTGAAAATCTGTATATTCTAATTGATCAATATCATCAATAGATATACTCATCGATTTTAAATCATTGCCATTTTTAATACGCCAAAAACGTATATTATCCGAACCAATTGAAAGAAATCTTGTTGAATCGTATGGAACAAAACGAATATGTGTTATCGTAGCGTCGGTTGTTGTCCGACATATTAATTCAATAGAACCTTTATGTGCATTCAATGTATTATAAACACAAACGACCGTACGCGATTGTTGCGGTTGTTCGCCATGACCAACAACAACAAGTGAAGACGATGAATCAGATAAATTTCGAATACCAAAATCAAGTGCATGCAAATTACATGTACCTGGTACGCGAACAACACAAATACAACGACGAGTTTCAAATTTCCATAAGCGAAGAACACCTAAAATGTATTGAACAAAACAGTACACGATCTATTTAAATAAATTCGCGTTTTTACCGTTCGGTCCTGTTTGTGTTGTTGCTAATAATGAAGAATTACCATTGAATGCAATGGCACTAACTTTATCCGTATGTCCAATAAAAAACCATTGCTGTTGAGTATCGACATGCATTTGAATGACAATAGCATTTGATGGATAGAGCACATAATTACCGTCTTGTGTCCATAACAAATTTGCTGAATTATTTATACGATTACCTAGACCGATGACAGTCCGTAAACGAAGTATCGGATCAGGTAGATGAGATAGTTGAGAGCGATCGGTTGTAAGAGCAAGATCAAAATTAAAGTCATCATGGATTGAATTCGTTGTTGGTATAGATTGTGGATTAACAAATAGATGAATACCGTCATCGTTCCGATGTGATAAAGCCGATGGTAATGATGATTCATGCATTGTAGGTAATGATGAAAATCCATTGATACGAATATTATTTTCTTGCCAATGAATCTAGAAAGAAATTTGTACTCTTAAAATAGATGACGCATAATCAACGGTGGAATTTTCAGAATGAAATATTAACTATTTTAACATTTTATCATGTTACAAAGTGACGAAATTTCAAGGCTAATTTAATAACAGAGTCCGACTCTAACGGAAACCAAAAAGATCTCATACGTATACTAAACTATGTGCATTGATAAGTATCAAGGACATGTTATAAAATCGTATGAATCGCTTGTCACTAACAACGAAGATGATTATTCCTACGGTGAATAGTATGAATAAAGATCTAGGTAATACTTTATTCCCTAGTGAGAAAATCTATTGGTTTGATTAGTGCTCATATTCATGGTTGATATGATTTCATTTGTCTATGAGATGACATACAATTACAAATCTGATTAGTTATATCAATATTGATCTTGAATAATCTCATTCAGTTTATTGATGAAAAGAGAAGATGCTTGTCTAGTATTCTGAACATCTATTCTATATTAGATTTTCATTTTTTAGGTAACACATGGGAAAAATTGAAAGTCAGAAACTTTTAATTAAAGAAAGAAATTAGATTGACTCATATAAAATTCTAAATATAGATATTTTTCGTTCAATAACAATTCATCAAAGAAGATGATTTATTTGTTGTGAAATTACCTGAGTATCTCCTTTTGACATTGTATTTTTTGTATTAAGTGTTGAATTTGTAATTGCTTGACTAATAGATTCATCATGTTTACTCGATTCGCATGATGTTTGTAAAGGAGTAGTTCCATTATTTTCATCTATTTCAGTTGAATTTTCATCAATTATTGATGATGAATTTGGTATCACGATAAAATCATATTTATCATGCCATGATTCATCTTTAGCAACAGGATATGATAATTCACGTGGTAATGCACGAATACTAGATTGTTTTAATCTATTTTGTTTTGATTTTTGACTTGATGATCCCGGTTCGTAGAAAAATTGTGATGAAAAACAATTTTTAACCATCATATTTCCACATAATTGAAATGATTTAATCATATGATAATGTTGATTTGTCATATGTGTTAGTAGAATTGATTCGAAATCGAAACATAATATTGTCCAATGTATATTTGGATTTGTTGATGTATATGGAAATTGTATACATGTTTGTGTTGCTTTAAATTCACGATATAGATTTGACAAGGATATTCGTACAACATGTTGTTCATGTGTAAGAATATCAATATGAATGGAGAAGAATTTATCGAAAATTGGTCGAAATAATACGTAAAATAAATGGCCTGTCAAAGCAAGGTTTTGATTTGACATTTGAGCTGGAAATTGTATATAATTATTAGCTGGGACAAGGCCACGTATACGGAATATGGTCGATTTTAAATCACGATCCTAGTGAAGAGAAGAACACGATCATTCTTTTTATTTTGTTTTAAAATTTAGAAAGAAAAATTGAATGTACCATCAGAGCAGTAACATCGCCTTGTTTCATGCATTTTTTGGTTGAACCAATATCGAAATGCTTGAAAATATTCACATATGGATGCTGCCATGTACTGTTGTTCATCGTAGTGCTTTTTCTGAAGATTGAAAATCGTCTTTCTTCTTTTCTAAACTACCATGAGTAGTGTACTATGAAGAAGAGGTCACCTAGTGAATGTTTTGACTCTTAGTGACATCTATTATTAAAACCGAAGAGGGAGATGATGACAGATATACATACTATACAACATTCGTTAGAATTTTTTAACATTGAAAGAAAAAAAAATTGAAGAAACTTTTGTTTAATTTTTTCAGACAGGCGAGTTGAATTGATCGAGTGATCTTCTTTAGATTCTATTTATTGCGGTTGCTCACTCAAATGTCTTCCCTGTATATATCTAGAACTCAGTAAACTATTTCTTTGTTTTCTTCAAGAACGCTTGTAGAATTTTGCATAAAGAAGAGCAACTTATAAAAATTAGAGTGTACCTATTCCAATTCGTAGCTTGACATTGATCATAATAAATATGAATGAAGTTTCGAGAAAATTAGACTGTGGAGTATTTGAATCCACCATTATTTTGGGAAGCACAATTCCAACAGTCATAGATTGAATAAGATTCAATTTCCAATGTTTCGATGGCTACAGCACACCTCACACTAATTTATAGAAATACTAGATTTCTGTGAAGCTCAAAAATGTTGTGCTCATTTTCTCTACAAGAATGACTCAATTATTTGAACAAACGAAGCTCAGACTCGAGCTCCTCACCGACGAAAACAAGTCATTTCTAATTGATACTCCTGATTTCAAATTTTTGACCAGTCTGACTACGAAAAAGTTAACAAACTATTTGTGTTCATCATTGAAAACAACGATATCTATTTCAGTTGTGAAAAAGTTGAAATTTACAAGCAAGATTAAAATTTAATACGATTTACAATGAGTCATAGTCCTTTCAGATGATTCTAATGTCCTTATTTTCTAAATGAGTTAAGAATAATAAAAAAAACCATAAATTAATATCAGTTCGCGGACGAAAATAACTTCATTCAAATATTATCTAGTTTGAACAAATGTAAAAGAAAAAAAAGGAGGTGCCGTGACCCGGGATCGAACCAGGGACCTTCAGATCTTCAGTCTGACGCTCTCCCAACTGAGCTATCCCGGCGAAAGGAATGTTGTTCAATGACGGTTATAGGCTACACCATGTTGCTTTTCAACGAAATCGTAGATGCATCTTTTTCCGTCAATGAGCATTCTTATAAATACTTAAAACTAGGCAGCTTTCACCGTAATTATAATCATTTCCTTGACGACATCGTACAAATTTCAACGAATTCTAAGAAGAATTTTGTCAAGCCCTTATTGTTCTTCTGTATTATAAGCTACACTTGAATTTAAATTGACATATTTAAAAATTTCAGATTAAAAATAACAAAAAAAATACGTATACATTTCTTTCGGTCATTTTTTTCTACCAGAGTCGATGCGTTTAGTTGACTTTCTCTAAGAGAGATGTCATTGTGTTTTCGATCTTTTGCATTCACGATATTATTGATTCTATTTCCATGGCAACATACAATCGTATAAGTTCGTATAGCCAACAGTTTACGTTAAAAGATGATTGGAATTCAAGCACGGATTTCGTTGTATCAGACTTACGTTGTCAATCGTATACGAAGTGACGTCTTGTCCTTGTAAACTGTTGATATTAGAGGTGGAAAAAATTCAAATTCCTAGGATCTTCTCTAAAAATGAGAACTCTACAAAATATCTATATCAGCTATCGTTCGCTTTTTCTTCAATTATCAGGGCGTTTCACAATGTGTCAGAATTTTATCCCAACGCACACATTTCTAAATACAAGTCTTGTGAAAATTTGTTCTCGTCGTTTATTTTATATGGAAAAATAATATCTATTGGTAAAATGTGAGACTAGTTTTACTGCCAACGTACATTATTTTAGATATGGTGGGGAGTATCAATCAGAGAATTTTGTTTCTATCCATAGGAAATAGATTTGAATGAATCAATTAAATTTTGCTTTTTTTATGGGTTCATATCTCTCCGTTCGCCTATGTACTGAAATTTTCTAAGGTACATTGAATTAACTGTCTAGTGCAATGATGACTTTATATTGGGGTAGTAGTTGAATGACGTACTGTGAACATCGTTTGAATGAAGTCTAATTCATTTTTTTCTAGAAAAAAAGTTAAGCATACAAATTTGCATCTAACACCAACCGAAAAATATTGTCAGTTGATGTACCCACTAGCTAAGTTGGATTTCTATTGCAGTTTTCCAAGTCTATATTATGTTTTCGTATTCGTGTTATTAATGTGTTACTTATAATGACCTTCTCAGTTAATTGGACATAATCTCTTCTCTTGGAACTTAAAGATTCGGTTGTCTTAGTGTTTTCATTTAGATTTTGCTTGTGCATGACTGTGTGGCCATCAGTTGCATGGTGTGATTTTTCCGCTTCGAAGATAATTGTATACAGTATCGATTCAATATCTTGTATAGTCTGTGTAAGTGAAGAATTACTCATTTGATGAATTACTCATTTGATAAATAATCGAAGAAAGATTTGAACTTGAAATTTATTCACCATAGATAAATCGCTGTATTAATTACTGTTACGAATGTATTTGAAGTTATATTTTTTTATTCCACTTTTATTGGACGAGTGGTTAGACAAGAACGCCCGTATTTAGGTCCGGAATTACTCTAAGATTTGCTACTCTGCAAGTGATAATCTCTTACAATTGTATTCTTGTACAATCAACATCGAACTGTCCTGAGAAAAGTACAGAGAAGATTAGTCACTGAATTAAACTTGACGCATTTCATCAACGAAAAAACGAGCTATGCACGTACTTTCTTTCCAGATATTCAGATGTTAATTTACAACTACGCACTAGTAGGTTGCTGTCATGTGATATTGGAAAATGAATTTTTCACGAATTTTATCAGTAATAAAATTTCAAACTAATAAACAGAGTTACAGAACTTCAGATCCTAAAACAATAAGATTTCTTCGATTATTCTAACGAAGAGCATAGAGATAGTGCTTATTGATGCTCTATCATAAAGTATATTATATATTATAAAATCTTTTTTTTTATCAATCACACTAATAAAGATAAAAACAGTAGGAATGAGAAATTTTTTTTTCCGTATTGATTTATAATTGCAGTCTAATCTTCTTCTTTGATTGTATTATCTTTGTACCGTTGAATAAGACCGTATCTTAAACATTGTTGAACAATATCCGAAGCAATTTTACGATTCTAAAATAAAACATTGTGAAAACAAACATTATTGTACATAATCAAATAAAATCTGAACGCTTCTTGGAATATTTTCAAGGCATCATTTCTTATTTGACTCAATTAGGAATTCAACTGACTGAGTTTATCGATAATGTCAACAGAAATACGACAATAATAAAAATTTTCTGCTCCTATCTATCAAATTAAACGTAGATATTTGATGTCGTACATTATATAGCCGCTGTTATTTCAATGTTTTTATGTGTTTGCTAATCAAAGAGTGGTTATTTTCAGACATGCTTCTTTATCATCCTCATTCAAAATTCAATAGGGAAGTGTATATTTTGCAAGATACTAGCTATCGATTTCAGCTAGATTTATATCACTACCAGTATAAATATCACGCTCTTATGAATTTTAAAACGAATTTTTTCAACACATCGTACATCGTTACCAATTTCGGTATACTTGGTACTAGACTAGCAGGGCTCCTATTCACCAATGCGTAGACAATGGATTGCTTGAGCCAGAAGGGGATCCTGAAATTTCTCAAGAGACGGGCGAGTAAGTGACAGTTGAATACGAATGAGACAAACAAGAAAAATTTCCAGCGAAATCAGTTAAAGCGAATCGATACAAGTTCAAGCTGAAAGACAGAGAGGGAGGGGGTGACCCAGCTCTCCTAGACAATAAAATATGAACCTGAAAAATCTCGTCACTCGAACTAAAAGGGTTTTTAGAGGTGAGGGAATCGAGTCTCATGTAGCTATTTAAACGCATGGTTGAGAAATTTCTTAATGGTGGGCTCATAGTTTGTACCATGGAATAGGTCATTTGTGCTAAGACCTTGTTACAGATGAGTTACAGTTTCTACATCCGATCCTTTCAGTCTAGGAAATACTGGATCTAACAACTTTGTAGGTTCGTGAATGTCTTAAGCTAGGAAATTAGTCGTATGAATGTCAGTTTAAAAATTGTTCGATACTGGTTATCGCAGTTTAGATACTATGGCATGTCTAAAGTTTACGAAATGATAATGCCATGAAAAATCTCATGTACTCAATATGTTATCGACATACCTTTTCATTGACTAGGTTGTCATCTTTTATTTCTTTAATTGCAAATAAAATATCCATTAGGTCCGTTTCAACAATACGTATTGCAAGTTCTTTATCGGTTTTTACTATATTTCGAATGATGTAAAGCGTTCGAAATTGTACATCTAGATTGTTACAAGCACAAAGTTGTTTGAATATTTCACTGAATGATTTGACCTATGCAGATGAAAAATAAAATGTAGCTTGTTTTTCAAAAACAAATTCTAACTTAAATACAAACATCAAGTATTTTTTCACATATAATTCTATTATCTTTGATTAATTTATTCAAACGTGAAAGTTCATCATCTTCTAAATTCAACTCTTTGATATATTCAAGATCAGCTTGTAATGATGATAAAACAGCTAATGTTCCCAAGGCTGCTTTGATTAATGTTTCATCTTCTTCACCACATAATAATACCAGTAATTTAATTCGGTCGTTTTCACCTGTAAAATATTTTACAACCTAATGCAAAAAGATTTTATTATAATTCGTTTTTCATTGAAATACTTGTCTTACTTCTTCTTGAACAACTAGATTGCACATACATTCAGTAGCTGCTCGTCTTAACATCGGATGTTCTTCAAATATATATTGTTCGATACTGGAAAATCCATCTTCTCTTAAAATACGTTTTCTAACACTTTCACCAATGCTAGCTAAATTCGTTAGAGCCATCAATGCTTCGAAATTTTCTAAGGCTGTATGTTCTATTTTCAAAAGTTTGATGATAGGTCGTACAAGTTCAAGCATCTAAAACATATCAAATGATGTAGAAAGTAAAATAAATTGACTAAAAATAGCGTACACGTTGACCAGGAAATGCAATTTCAGGATTTGTTGTTATAGCTATTTTAGCTAATGCTTGACTTGCTTTTGTCATACCAACAGATGTACCATGTAAAGCGAGTGGAAGTAAGGCCTAACCATAAGCACAGTGTCATTATTTTGTTCAGAAAGAAAAAAGGTAAATCACACTGTTCATTGACACAAAATTTAATATTATGATGAGATCTTTTTTCGGATAAAGTTCTCATGAATTTCGACTAGTAACAGAACATGTTTATTTGTGTTTCTGAAAGTGTTTATTGCTTGACTTTTTCACGTGTAGAGAATTCTCTGTTGTTCAAAGTTCTACAATAGGTAGTACTAGGCATGCTGAAGTTTATTCCATGAACTAATCTTGCAGAGAAATCGATTCATTCGAATTTTGAATGACAATGTTCGACGTTGCCTAAGGTAAAGATATCTGTTCGATCATTTTATAGAAAGATATAAAGGTTTAATAGGAAGTAAAATTACAATGATGCTATGTTATTCCAACATCGAGACACATATTCAACAGAAAATTTCATCTCTCTATATCCATACCAAACATTTGACAAAGATTTTAATGAACCTACTTTTGCCCCACCACCAGCAACAATCGGTCCACGAAATTTTTCATTTTCGCACAGACCAAGATATATCCTAGAATCGTAAAGTTAGAATTCTTTTTTCTTTTGTTTCTTGCTTTCATACCGAGCTATTTGTTCGCGACAATTTTCACTTTTATGTTTACATAATTGTACTAAAACAGGAATGATGCCAGCTTCGACTAATTTTCGTCGACGTTCATCAAAGAATGTTTTATCATCCTACATTCAAACAAAATTTTATTCTACTAAGTGTCAGTGCTTTCGGTGTTCCAATTTACTTTTGGATGTTCTTTTGGTATATGTTGTTTAGCATAAGCAGCTAATTCAGCCATTTCTTTATCTGGTTTTTGAATATCATATGTATTAGTTAAATTAACAAGTATCGTTGTTATCGAATATAAAACATGAGCATCTTGACATTGACATAGACTAAAAAGAGCTTTCAATGCTGATAGATTATCAATAAGTTCTTCTTTAACGTCAGCATCCAAAGTTAAATAAGCTAGTCCATCAGCTGACCATCGGCGAATATCAAAACTTTGACTTGTCGTTAAAAATCTGAGACGAAAAAGAACGATGACACGATAAATGGAAACAAAAGTAAGAACATAGTACTGCTTTTATCTGTTTCTTACTTGCAACATGCACGACCCAGTGTTTGACATGAACCTTCAGCAACGAGACTAGTACTTGTATCTGTACCTTTACTTGAAGCAATTTTTGATAGACCCTAATGAATTTCGAAATAAAATTAAAACATTCAAAACAATCTGATCGTACCACAAGAGCAAGCACTTTAATATCTTCGTTTTCAGATCGATAGAGACTTTTAAGAACTTCAGCACCTTGTTGTAGAATACCAGCTGCTTTATCTTTTTTCGATGCTGATAGAACAATAGCTTCAACTGCAATACGCTAATGAAAACGAAAAAGATAAATCGTTGAACGATATTAGATTCTGATAAAAAAAATGTAATTACTTCTTGTATTGGATCCTTGGAGCCAGCCATTTGTATCATTAGATCTACTAAATTCTGACTACCTAAAATTGTATTACCAGTTTCAAAGGGACCTTGTAAAAGAACGGACAGTACGGATATTGTTCGTACACGTGATGAAATATCGTCCTTTTCTTTTAATGCTCTAAAAATAGAAAAAAAGAACATTCCGTTGAGCAGATTTCTGTATATCACAACAATTGTCACATCCACGTGCATACGGTGAGTTCCTCAAAACAAGAAGCTAATAAATAATTTATCAATGATGCCTTATTACTATGTATCATCTGTTGTGCCTTTCAATCGATATTATGTAAGGAAAAATTGAATAAAAAATTCGTTGCATCCAGTCAAGTTACACTAGGGTCGTATCATTTTTCTCAATACGAGTACGATAGTGATCTTATGAAGTTCTGATCTAGGATAATGAAATTTGTCATGGTTTTTCATTCATATCAAGAACAACTATCAAAATACTGATCTTCAATTTCACGAAGAGTTTATTATAGACGAGAAGTAAAATCTTTCGAATGGTTTTATGTTTGTACGAACAACTAGCAGATGAAATGTCCCACTGTTCATTCTATTCGATAGTCAATACTTGGTAAGATATGCAAACAGAAATTAAATATCTAGGATCTTCTAAAGACTTCGAACGATAGCAGTCGAAATTTTTAAAACCATCATAACATGTATTGAGCTAGATGCTTCATGTAGATAATCCTTGGATGTCAACGATTATCGAATAATCTATCGTATGAAAATGAGTGTTCAATTGAGACTTCATTTCGAACAACAATGATTGAAATTCACAAGTATAAATTACATATGGATGACAATTTCAACTATACTCTTTAAGAAAAATAACTACTTTTAAACAATATTTAGTAGACTTACTTAATAAATTCGATACATTCATTATTGAATTCTTCTCGTTCTTTATCTGAACATAAATCATGATAAACAACACTGAGTACACAAGAAATATGCATTTTTGTTTGTTCTGTTATTGAATATGAATTTTTATCCGTATCTGGTAAATTAGGTACAGTTGCTGCAACTCGAAGTACTTTTGGTACACCTATTAAAATAGAAAACATTAGCAATATGATATATGTTCCTAATCAGTATTGAAGATATTTAATTCCTGATAAATTACTCTTTTCTACTACTGAAAAGTGTAGATAGTCAAGCAATGGCAATTTTCGATTTCGAGTTCTGTTTTAGAATTTTAATAAAATACCTGAAACAATAAATTTACTAATCCAATTGCAACCATTTGCACGATCAACAAATTTAATAACAAGATCAAGACAACAATCACGACCAATAGGTGAACTTTTTTTATCATCAATCAATTCATTGAACATACGAAACATATTATTAATAAATTCGATTATAGATTGATCTAGATTTCAAATAAACATAAAAACACTATTGAATAATAGAAAGATTTTATTTACCGAAATTAAACGGAACGTTCATAGGCTTTTGAATTTTTCGACGATTTTCAAGATCACATATTGACATAATTAGATTATGAATTAGAACAGCAGCACTAGCAGGTATTTCTGTATCATTCATGGCTAAACAACGTCCCATTAATTGTAGACCAATTTTATGATAAACTAATTCAGCCTAGAAAAGAAATAAAAACACTTTTCAATCGCGTACATAAACTTTGCGTTAAATCGGACACTTTCTGTAATCGATTTCTAGTTACAAATCAATAGAATCTATTTCCATGGTTTATCTCTTAATTTAAAATATTTTTAGATCTGCATCAACTCTTACGGAATTGAATATTTCATGAAAATCTTTTCATGATATTTACTAAAATATCAGTAGAATAGTTGTATAAGTCAATAGCAAAGTCTACAGAGTCATTTTCTTGTATACATTTTACCACGACATTCTTACTCGTTTGTATGAATTTTTGACAATTGAAGCCAATACTCTCAATAAACCAAGCATAGTCAGTCGTTCATTTGCTTCGATAAATTCCTTTATTTTTCGTAGATCACTATCATAGGCAAGAATTCCTTCTGCACCAGCATCTTCACGTGATATGACAAGAAGATTATTCAATGCCTGACAAAACAAAAGGAAGACAAGTTGTTAATTAAATTCATATCTTAGATGAATACCGTTTCTTGATTAAGTTTTATATTTAAAGCTTCAAACATTTGCTGAATCTGTGATGTTAATTGTGTTTGTTGTGTATGCTTTAAAATATGAACGAAAATGAATAAAATAGAAAATTATGAATTTCAAACTTTTATACTTTGCTTTGTGCATTTTCGCGTAGTTTTCGTAGAAGAGCATTTGTTTGTTCATCACTTGAACTACCTTTTGGAGATACAGATATTAAACGTTGTGCATCGGATATGGCTTCATTTAATTTTCCTAAACGTTCAAAGGCATTCGATCGACGATACAAAGACTTTTGATCAGCAGGCGTATATTCAAGTGCTGAAATTTTCACAAAAAAAAACAACTTGAGAAAATCAAAATAATAAATTTTCGTCACCTCGTGTCGCATCTTCGATAGCATCTTCATATTGATTTAAATTAATGTAACATTGTGAACGATTACTATAACATTTTGTTAAGTCATTTTTAATTATTTCAGACAGTGGAAGTTCAACGAGTAGATTCAATGCTTCACTATATCGATCGATGGCATTTTGAAATTTACCTTGTTTAAATGCTTGATTACCTTGCTCGCGAAGATCTCCAGCATTAGAATTGTTCGAGGTTGCAGTCATATTTTATATCTGAAAGAGAAACAATCGATCATGTGGCATTGAAGTTGAACTGACAGGTTTTTCGATTAAAATAGTATCAAACATGTTTACTTGATTGTTCACATGTTGTCAATGATTCATTATGAAAGGAAAGAAAAAGAACATCTCACGAGACTAGCATTCTATGATCATTTAGAAAGAATAGGAGACAAACATGTACGATTCATGAATGAATCATTTCTATGAAAAGTAAGAGTTGATAACATGATTTCAAATGTTATATGAATGTGAAAAGAAATATGATTAGTCATAACAACGATGACTAAGCATGTTTGGAAAATAAACTGAACTAAAAAGCATGGTCTATGAAAACAATTAGAATTACTTTGATTGTTTTATTAGTACAACGAGACTTTTTGTATCAAATAAGAATGAATCAAAATTGTAATCTTTCATTAGCATGGAAAAATTACCTGGTATATAATAACTGCAATGTTGAATTATTTTGTTGTGCTATACAATCGATATTTTCATTATGATCAACATTCGTAGTGTCTATGTGGTGAACTTAATGCTTCTTCATGTTGACTTAAATTTGAATAGATTTATTAACCAATGAAGACGTTATTTGTTTAATTCAAACATTGCCCATTTTATAATCTTTCTTTTTGCCAAGCTTGTTTTTATCTGCACATTGTGTTTATTCGGTATACAGATAATGTATGATTTTATCATCTAGACGAGAAAATTTACACATAGCTTTGCCATTGATAATCGTACAATCTATTCTCTTCTCTTCCTGTTCGTAAAACAACAATCAATAGGGAAAATGTATTTTTAAAACATTCTCTAGAAAATCATCTATGAACAAGTTCTTAATTGATTGTTGATCATGATTCTTTATGGTATTAAAAAAGATTCACTCACAACAAATCCAGTCAATATGAAATTGATTGTAACAAAGTAGAATGATGCCAGGAGAGACTCTCACAAAAAAAAATTAGTTTCGCATGGGAACTTTGTGCAACTATTTCCACGAATCAGTTTATCTTTGAGACTGTCATACTTTTATTGATATGAAAGATATCAATGGGAATATAACAACTAGCTTCTTCTCAACATCTCGAGTGTTCAATAAATCTATTCCGAACTCGAATATTGTATATTCATGAGACTATAATAGCAACAAATAATAATATATGATACTTATTTCAAAAGAACAAAATTTAGAAAACATTATCAACAATTAATATTTATTTTAATAACTCTAAATTCAACTACATGTTAATAAAAGATTCCAGTTGAATTTATTTTAATGATAAGATGAACTTAGGGAGTACCAGCAACAGTCAAGCATATTCATCACTGCTAATAGAAATATGAATTACTCCTAGTATACACCGATCTATGGGTTCATAAAGTTCAAGGTATTTAGAATCTTCCGCATAGGGGATTACAGTTCAATAGAGTGAAGAAAAATCATTTAAAATCTCCATTTCTAACAGGGCACGAATTTCTATTGTTTTTTAAAAACGCTCAGGATTAATTTATGTCCAGTATTACGATATTATCCATAATGATAAATAACACTGTAGACACATCACAGCTCATCATTTTTTTATTTCGTTTAATTCTTATCGTTTCTCTGCCATCTATCGTTCTAAAACTGCTTCAGAATGGTAGAAAAAACACTTTTTCAAAGTGATCTATTTTTTCTTTCAAAACTCACCGTAAAAAATCATGAAATGAAATGAAAAAATAAATAAATAAATAAAACTCAAAACAAGTGACCAATCAGAATAACTGATGACTAATAAAAACATATTTAGATCAGCGATACGAATAGCAGGTGTACTAAGCATAATCAAAGTGTACAGAACCCATGCTAAGTCTCGAGCACTCGCTGTTTTGCAGGCTGCTAACAAAAACAAATTGTACGCAGAACGCTTTGTGTTCCATCGAAAAATCGATTTTTATATGAATGAGTTCTAATATCAGTGGATGTGAAAAGTTGACTTTGAATGATATGAGCTATGTTCTTCATTTTTACTATCGACTAGTGCTACTTTTTGTATTTTTTTTCTTACTTAGAATACTCAGCATTCTTTGCTTTGCTCTTCTAACATGAAGCAAATAGTTTCTGTAGCAGATATAAAAATGAATACGTATTTTTCTAGATTATACTGTAAATTTCGATTTATACACTTTGTATACAAAAGTAAAGTGTACCAATACGCTTTGTTCAATAAAAGCAAAGTGCACGAAACCATTTAGTTTTCTAACTTCATTCGGAACGCTGATTTAGATAAGCCGTTTGTTTTGAGTGGGTTCGATTATTTGTAGTCGACTCACTATTATGACAACGTCATTTTCATTTATTGATGATCTTATACGTGATTATTTTCAATATCGTACTTTAACATCTACATCTCGAATATTCGAAAACGAATTATTAAAATTACCAGTAGGTCCATATCGTGCTGACCGTATTATTGAACGATTAACAGTTTATATTCATCAATATGACATAAATAATTTAATTGATTATTGGACACAGATTGAACAACACATTTTATCGACATTACTTAGCGATAGTCAACAATTAATGAATGCATTTACAAAAATTCGTATCAATTTATATCGCTGCTATTTAATACATGCAATGAAATCATCTAAACACGACAAAATAACTGAATTTTTCGATCGTCTGATAAAATATTTACAACAAACAAACGAATGGACGAAGGAATGGTTTATTTTGCCATTTACTAAAAATCCAGAGGAAAATCCTCTATTTGAAATTTATTTTTCTAAACAATGGACTGAAATGTTTTGGATTTCATTACAAAACTTTTTATCTCTCGCTTTCTATCAGTAAGTCAAGTATTCGCAAACAAACTGAAATAAAATATAGATTGATGTTTTCTTAAGTATGACACGACCACGAATCTGTTCTATTGACGATCCTGATTCTCAATCATTCGGATATTTCATCGGTTCGCAATCAACAGCAACAAAACCTTTTAATCTGTCAACAAAAGTAAGTATAAAAACCTTTCGTGTAATCGAAGATTTCGAAATTCTAGCGAATAACCAGTGATAAAAGTCATACAAAAGAATAGTACACACTAAATTGGATGAAAGAATACTTTTGTCTTAACTCTGAGTATTAGCCGATGTTCTATTATGAAACAAACACACAGAAAGCTTACATCTTTCATGATTAGAGTTTGAATCATACTCAGTCACTGATTCTTAGATGGAGAATCGTGTCATTATACAAAAATATCTATCAGCATACTCTCTACTGACAATGACAAGATCGTGATACAGTTGTTTTCGTAATTTTATCTCGATTCATCTACTATGCATTGAAGATATAGAAGGATTTATTGTTTTCATATTCAGATCTAGAGAATACGATCGCGTCTTACATCTAAAATGACTTTTTTCAATTCTCTTTTTCTAATATATTGAGTTTACCACGAACGTTTTTAAAGAACATCTCTTTTAAGTCATAGTATTGTTGTAGCCCGCTAAGAATATATTTTAGCCCTAGTTTAACAATTAATCGAAATTTGAAGAATATATTTTTAAATATCTGTTTGCAACTATGATTTCGGAACGATTTTGACTTTTGAATGTTTTTATTATTTGATTGTCTTGAAAAACATCCATAGGAAGATATTCAACAAAATATTAATTAGACTTTAATTCTATGTAAAATTTTAAATAGAATATAAATTCATTGCGGACACAGTCAAGTGCAATGTTCGATGAAAATCAAAAATCTTCATTTGGAAAAGATCAACAGTCAAATTTAACAATACAATCTAAGTTACGAAGTAAATATCTGTCGAATCTCATACAAAACCAAGTGATACAACCGCAAAGTAAATCTTTACATCTTGCTAATCGATTGTTCTAAATTTATCTCTATTAAGATGAATCCAAATTGTTGTCCACTTGTACAGAATATATTCCAATCAAACGATGTCAAGAATGCCAAACTGAAACTCCCATAATTCCATCAAGTGATGACATAAAAAATCCAGAAACAACTTCACCATCATCATTCACAGGACCTAAATTATCCACATTCATTTAAAACCATATTCGTAATTTATTCGAATAGTTAAATCACTCAATGGTTATTTCCAAGTTTTGTTGGTAATAAACGAATCTAGTGCTATATGAAATAGTAAAGTAATTTTGAACGACTATGAATACTCGATATCTCATGAAATAGATCTGTGCAAGTTTGATTATTTATGAACATGTCAGTCTTTAAATATTGATTTTTTTTTCTCATTACTAAATAGAGTTGATTTGATTGTGTTGATTGAAACAGGCACATGAAGAAATCATTTCATTTGATTTTCTCTTTTGAATTTTTTGACCAATACATTATTTTTTCTGCATCATTACAATATAGGAATTTTCAGTTGATCTGCCATCTTTGACAGCTCATTCCTGAGAAGGTTCTTCTGTATTACACTCCAAATGACAAAGAAGCTTTCAGTATTGATTTTAGAGACCTGCGGAGCCAATTTTTTTATTTCCGAACCCGACTCCGAAAAACTCCGGAAAACTCCAAAAAATTATTATTGGAAATGGATGACCTCTGATGTTTTTTATTGCTCACTTTTGAATACATAAAACTAGATAAACAAATGCGTGAATGAAAATCAAAGAAGTAATTCTGAGTTTTGCGTTTATGGTACTCTGAAAAATAAAAAATGACTAATAGATGCTTGAGAAAAAAACAAATTTCAAAAGGTGATAGATGAAAATAATGAATCTGCGAAAATCGTAAAGAAGAGAAGCACTTCAATTCTAGTGAAATGCAGCAATATTTTCACGTAATTCTCGTCAATGATTCGCAGAGTGTATTTCTTGAAAAATAGGATTGTTTTTCTTGGTCGATCATTCGAATCTTATACTGTCAAGATGATCCATTTGTTCCTTTTTGTCCTGAAGTGGAATCTCACTATATTACCAAGCGTTGTATTTTATCTTTTTTCTTCTTAACATGAAAAATGAGGATATGGTTGTGTGACATAGCGAAATTTTATCACACAATTATAATTTTTCGGGGTTAATCGGATTCCTATCAACTCCGACAGTAAAATTGACTTCAATTCTGACTTCACGGAGTCGAAGTTTAAATCGGAGTTCGAGGGCCCCCGCAGGTCTCTAATTGATATGGATCATGCGTACATCGATTCATATCTTATTTCCATCAGCGAATATATGCATTTGACATGATGTTGTCTGTCGATTATGTATCATGTTAGAAGTTTCCCATGTCTAATTTACTATATTCCCAGTTGCACAAGACATAAATGCTAAAATATTAATAAGCGATATGAATTCATATCGTCCCAAGAGAATCATTCCGAAGAAACGGCATTTGCATATCCCTAGTATTAGATCCTACCGTAGGAATTTGACGGAACTCTAATAATGTCACCAGATACAACATAGTATTGCTTCGAAAAAATAGGATTCACCTATCGAATTCTTCTGTTTTCAAGAACTCGGTAGCACCTGATAAGATCCGATAACGGATTCATTCACTTGGGGGTAGTGAAAACTTGGCTCTCTACGACGTTGCAAGTCGGAAAACTCGAGAACAGACTCTTTGTATCATGGAAATCATATCCAAAAATTATGAAATCATTTAATTCAACTGAATACAAACCAAACATGTTTGTTCAGGTATAAACTTTGATGCCATAGACAGCTCGTTCTCTACTTTAGACACAGGTTTATTTACGCACGCGTCCATCCAAAATGATTATAATTGTAGATCGGCTATGATTACCGTGACGATCGCGTTCTGTTCATCGAAAACGACTAATCTTTCTCGACATGACGGATTACGGCACCATTTTTCGACGTTCTATTTCGTTATTATGCTGTTGTCTTCGATGTGGATATATCTCATTCGTTGTTTGATGCTTCTCACAAAGAGTAAGAATAGAGATACGATTATTTTCTCAGTATAGTTAGTATGCATCGAGTTTTTTTTTCCATTAATCATAGACCTGTAATCTGATAGTAGTAATGAAGTTGACAATTGTAAAACGATTGAAAATGTTTTATTATATAACTTTTTCTCTTTTGTCCTTTTCTTTTTCGATAGTGCCAACTGTAAGTTACTGATTAACTGATATACGAGACCTCAAGTGTTTCGTTTCCTCAATCGATCTACAAAAAAACCTACTTTAATGAATATGCCGACTATTACGATGTTCAGTAATACCCTTTGTCAGATTCAATTGTGTGCCCAGTATAAATGATTGAAAAAAATAATTCTTTTGATAATGTATAATTCTTGCGTGCAATACATGTCTATGCATTTAATAACTTATACTTGATAGAACATGCTAGATAATAGTATTTAATATAGTTCTTTGCTTTTCAATAGTTTATTGCAAGTTGCATGTCTTTACCAATACGTAATTTATGTGGAGAGATGGGTTTTTTTTGAAATAACAAAAAAAATCTACAGATTCAAAGTTTTTACACAAACAGGTATCTGAACTAACGATAAACACAAGCAAATAATGCTTGTCACTTCCTCTTGATAAAATCTTTTTTTTCGACCTCTAAATGATAAAAAAGGTCAATCTGAGATAGCAAGAGCTCAACTCTTATATTTCGTAGTTACATAATATCTTTTCATATATTCATTATGTTGCTTCTTATAACAATAATTGCATGTATATTGTAAGATATTACAACTTTGATGAAAGAATGTTAGTTGAATACGTTGAAAACATGAATGCTTTAATCTTTCATTTTCTTTTCTTATGAATAAAGTGGAATGAAAGACAAGGAACACGACAAAGATGAAAGAGCCCTGATATTAATAAATTGTGCTACAGTGACAAGTCAATTGTTTGATGATGAAGCCTTGTTTTTTTTCAAAAATCTTTGTTTGGTGATGCTCGATCGTCTACAATAAAATATGTTTGCATTAATGAATTTGGTTTCAAGGATAATGTTTGTACTTCTCTATCGAAACATTGATAATAGTGATTATCTCTCTTGAACTTTTTCGTGATTTTAGGGAGAAAATCTAAGTGAATGCTTCCCTATTGTTTTTGGATTGAATTTGGTAGAGAAACATTTTAAAAGGCTTAAACCGGAAAAATCTGAAGAAATTTTTTCTTAGATTAGAAAGATTTCTTGACGTGAAGCTCTATCCTTTTCTAAGGTAAATCGTCGATGGACTCAGATTTTAATACAATTTTGAATAAGCGGTTTGTCTGTTTCTAGAAGACGCGAATACTTCTTAGTTATTAAAGCACGTCGTGATTGGGGAAAATAAAAACGCTGAAACTCAGTGGGATATGGAAAAAGTATTTCGCTCGATAATTCGGCTGAAACAAGTCGCAAATCATCAGAAGAAGTCCGATCGAAATATTACTTTCATTTTCCACCAATAACAAAGAATTGTACATGAGCCCTTTTCATTCAAATATTCGTATTATGCACGAAAGAGAATTTACATACAAATCAAGTTCCAATCAACAATTTTCTCGTTCAACTGTCTTTCTGTGTGCAAAGCTTTAGAACGAAACTATAAAAAAACTAATCTATCTGAAGTTTTACAGAATCCTAGAAACTGCTCTGAAACGAACAATGTGCCATGCAAAGTTAAAAAATGTTTCGTTCAAACTTTAAAAATTGAAAAGAGTTTTGTAAAAGATATGAGACTCAACAATTATTTTAACTTTGACAAAGAATCGAAAATTTTGAAAAATTTCGGAGAAAATTATCAGCTTAATTAAAAATAGCTTTTACACTTGAAAATAATTTGAGACTAATTGGGATTCGTCGCAAACATTTCTACTCATTATACATTACAGTCTGCTGGAAGAAACAACATGAAATGTTGAATGGTTCATCGGAAAAATTGGTACGTGATTCATTACAAGGTTACGTCTATCGTCAAGTTTCGAAAGGTGTGCAAATATTATGATAAGAGTCAAGGCTTTCATTTGCTTCTTTGTTACTTCTGTTTCAATACAAAGATAGTTCTCGCTCATGTCTTGCTTACCACCACAAAATGAATTCATTTTTCTTTTTTTTTCAGAGACAAAAGAGAGAGGGAGACGAGACAAGTGGAACTTTTGAAGGACATCGCTTTTATTCAATTCTGTTTCTTGACAAAGACAATCGGTTAACTTACTTCGGGTTTTTGGACGTTGAGACGCTGTTTTACCTAATCAGATGGAATCGATACTACTTTTCATTTTTTTTATTAATATTTTTTTACTTACTTTTGGTGGGCTCGTTGTTTTTATTCCCCATCGCTTGAATGCGTCGTTCGATGTCAGCTTTAAGATCAAAAACACGATCTACTAAATTATTACCAAGAACGACAGCTGTTTCACGTAGTCTAGTTAGATGCTTAGGTAAATCGTTGAACATTTGTTCAGCCATAACAGCTAGTATGAAAAGAACAACTTCCCTTTTATTTTCTGAAGACCACACTTTTATTCTCACCATATTTTTTCCCGTATGGTTGTTTAAAATGATGACCGACCAAATCAGGCAATATGGTTGCTAAATTAATAAAAATAAGAGGAATGAAAAACGAGACATTAAGATCTATTTCGTTTAACATACCAACGATGACGCCAGAAACAAAAACGAATGTATATATAAATATTGAACAACAAAACGAACGTCCTTTGGCTTTTGTATGATTTTTTTTCGCTGATTCTTCATTATTTCCTTTACCAGTCCTCGTGTTTTCTTTTCGCTAGTAATAAAGAAATTTTCAATCATTTCGATGAATTCATTCAACGATACTCACCATCCTGCTGTTAAAGAAATTGATGAATAATATGAAGTCTAAAAAATGTGAATAGAGATTTCAGGTCAAAAATGTGCCTAATAAATATCTGTTGTATGTTCGAAAAAAAATGTACGAGATCGAATGAACTTAAATTTCATTGAAAATTAAAAGGTCAACATAAGCTATATAAACTTTGATGTACAAAGACTTTTTCTTCATTGCAATAAAATGGCATCGAGCCTCTACTATACAAAAACAGAGGGCGCTAGAAGCAAGTACACGTCTATTCGTACACAATCGTTAATAAATCTATCTGAGAAAAACGAAGTGAAAGATTTTTTGACTGTGTCAACAAAACCATAGTACTAGTGGAATTCATCAAAAGAAATATAAATATGCCGGCGACAAGATCTTCTTACTGTCGGTGAAATATGATATTTTCATGAATATGATCGTAACAATGGCACTAAACTAAATTAGAACATAAATCTATAGTTTTACCCGCTTTTCATTAGTAATTTTTCGCTGCTGTGATTCCGGCGTTCGATTAGTAAATATTTCATCTCGAAACTATATACATAGTAACATTAAAACTAAGCTGCTTGTATGCTCACTATAAAAATTTGTTGTAGCAGTCTGAATTCTATGATGTGGGTTGGTAAAACACTTTCTCATTAAAGGGACCATCAACTTCAAAGCTACCGTGTATTTATGGTGAAAAAGCTATTAAATGAATACCGTGATCCGTATAATCTTTCACATCTGTAAATATGCTTCTGGCAGAGAGCGACGAAATACAAAAGCAAATATGACAAAACCAATCTGTCATTTGCAGAAACAAAGAAAACAGAAAGAGAGATTTTCAATAATAAATCTATTCATTAAAAATTTTACCTGAAATTATGCTATACGTCTCTGGGACAGTTGAGAGTCATTGTTTAGACATACGGCCTAATCCAGTCTAATGGTGTGATTTCATTCGATTCTTACGAAATCGACGATTTTGAAGGCATCAATGTGGTTTCATGATGCTACTCACATCAATATAATAATAGGGTTTTCTTTTCAGTATAAAGAGGAAAGGGCAGGGTAGGAAGAGTGCCAGTTTCGATTTTATGACAATATAAATTATAAGATTTCATATACTCTTAAAATACTTAAATTTATTTTTTGTGTGTTAATACTTTAGTTCACATAAGTATTAGTCTTAATTAAACACAAAAATTCTCTTCAAAGAAGAGTTATAGATTTCGTCTTCTAAAAACCACATCGTTTCTCTACACAACAACTAGATAGTTCACATACGTCGATAGCAGTTGTTAGAAAAAACGGAATGTTATTCTATCGGTTTAAACTGGTTAGGCTTTATTGTGTAGGTAGTACGTGAATGTAACTCGTCCGAAAACGCATTAAAATAGCAGCAATTGCTTGTGCAAACAAATTAGATGGAGAAGCTTCTGACCATTCTCGTTTATAACATTTACCTAGCTACTTTTCGCACACAAAATACGCTCACTTTAGAGAGCGAAAGAGATCAGTCAAAAAAGAACAATAGGCAGCAATAATCAACGGATCAGTTAAGATATAAAATGAAAAAACAGCAATATGTCTATGACTGCTAACGATGAGAAGAAAAACGAATGAAAAAAATTTTACTTTGAAGTTTCTCATATCACTACGAACAGTTATTGTTGCATGTGTTACACTTTAGTGTGTCCAATGACAAGTATCTAAGAATAAATCATATCTAATACCACTAAGTACTCTCCTATTGAATTTATTTATGTCAGAAGCTTCTCGTGTCAACTGTGAATTCGATAGATCAACATCTACCCAATGTCACAATAGTGACGGTCACAGAAGCAAATAAACGAATACGAGAGATATAAGAAGTTGCATCTGACAGTTGTCATGTAGGGTACAAGCCAATAAGAAAGTATCAATATATATATGTATCTTCTATTCGTAGTAGAAGTAAGACACCAATTCAAATATTTTATTCAAAACTACGGATGTTAACAAATATTTGAGAATCGATCAGGATCTCTATGGAAAAAAATTCATTACAGTGACTATCATTCGTAGCAAATATTCTCAAAATACTTTTCATGCAAAATACGTATATGATTTTCAATGAAGAACAAGTGTTGAGTTTACTTGTCTATCACAAAATGGTTTTTCTTTAACAACATTCGTTGAGTATTGGTCTTCTCGAGCAATGACTTTAATGGAATCAAGGGATTGCGTACTGATGAGTATTTTAATCGAGGTTGAGAAAGGAAAATTGTTTTTTGAAAAACCAAATCGACATAAGACAAGGAAACAATATGATCCTTTGAATACTCGAACATGCAATGAAAGGAAGAAGATTGGTCACGTATGAGATACAACCGGTATTTGAATCATATCTACAAATGAAGGGAACAATTACGCAATAGCAAGCAATGCAAATATAAGATTAAGTCACACAATGGATCATCAATGGTTGAAGCTTTGAAATATTTATTTCCAAGAAATTCTCACGTCAACATCTAATTAATTTCTATTCTATTTAACGTATCTGATGTTGTAATCAAATCTTATTGAAATATTTGAAGTTAATCGACGAGATTGTGTCCAACGACTGATGCACTCTTTCGTATCCACAATAGATTCCATACATGAAAATGTACCCATTCTATTTTCTACTAATACGAAAGTAGAGTCAAATCAGAGAGTAAAATTTGAGGCATATATGTAAAATATCAATCAGTGTCACTCATAAATGCAATCGCACTCTCTAGTGTACTGGTCTAGTACTATGGCATGGTAGTATTGAGTTTTTTAAATGCGTTCAGTCACCTGATTGTATAAAACATTCGTTCTTTGTATTGTCTAGCATATGAATATAGCAATTTTATCTTAACTATTTGAGAATACCCAGGTTGTGATTGTTGATCGTCAATATAATCATATTGTATCATAAGAAGAAAAATGTAGTTAAATACTGTTGTATTTGCATGAAGCACAGCACAGTACCAAACAAAATAGAAATATTCTAAAAATAACTCCACACTTTTTGTAGATTTCAAGAGGACGGCATGATATGTCAACTACTACTACTACATCTCCTTGTCTAAATAAGTGTCAGAATGATAATTATACTTAATCAGTGGATAGGAAAAACTTTCTCTTTATAGCGTTGCAGAGACTTTGTTTTTGCTAGATTAAAGATGAGAAAAATTTTCTCGATGAATTGATAAGCATGATTTCTAAGTAAATAAAAACGAAAAAAACAGTTTTTTTTTTCGAAGAATTGTTTGTCGATCAGAAATGTGAACCGTTTCTCTTCGTCCAATAGAAGAAGCATTTTTATATGCAGTCATATTTAGGCGATACTGTGTCAGTAGTTCGCGAAGTAAAAGACGACATTATTCAATTAATAGTAAAAACATCACTGTTTATCATGAAATCCTATGTTTGATTGTAAAACTATGTAATCGGAATTCTTCCTACTTGCATGAATGCATGACCTACCCAAAAATACATATAATTATCAAAACTTTACATTTTGGTTTCAATCGGCAAGAACATACAATGTTTCAGTAATATCTCTTCGTTAACATCAGTTTATTATCTTTGTGACATATCTTTAAAAATAAATGTAGTAAGTAGATATAGCTGTCGGTCATGGGAAATAGTGAGCCGAAATTCTAAACTGAGAGTTCCCTACAAACGTGCACTAAATGAACTTTTGTTCATGATATTATTGAATATACTAATCGACATATGAAACCATTTTTCTAATACATACGAACAGTGCAAAGTTATTTTTAGATGGCGTATTTTTTTTCTCATACTACTATGCTTATAAGTATCTGATACAGACAAGTCATGTTTGGTTCTAAAGAAGAATAGATTTCCTACTGATTGCTGAAAATATTTTCCTGTCAGATTTATGTCCGTAAATCATATATAAAGAGTGACACAACTTGTCAATGCTTTTGTCTCATAGATCAAAAACTTTGATGTAACGAACTTTCGGCAGGTATTTTATGTTAATTCATGTCAGATTACAAATTTTCCTTTTAGAAAGTATCTTCAGATTATACTAAAGTGATGATTAGTTTCACGGAAATAAAATTTATTATCTATGTGTCTTGATTCAACGCTGCATTTAAGCAATTGCAGTACGGCATGTCACGAATAGATTTTCTGTTAGCAATGGTATAGGAATTCAGTATTGTGTATATTCAATTGGATCCCTTGATTGAAGTACCAGTATTAAAATTAATCGTCATAGTTACGTATTATTTGTAGTGGAATCAATTATTGCGGCATTAATATTAATTCTTATACAAATTAGCAACGATTAGATCGGAACTTTCGAGCAGTAGACAATATTGTCTTATTTAAGTGAACTTCAGTGGATAGAAAAGTTTGTAGTTCTGTTTTTGAAAAATTGTACACATATTTAGGAAGATTATCAATTTTTTTTGTTAGGAGTGACATTGCGATAGTTCTCAAAGAACTACTTAATTTAAATCTAAATGATATCATATGATTTGATCAGCATATTCTAATCGATTTCTTTCAACAGGTTTTCTTTTCTTCTAGCAAATGTCATAACAAAAACGTGCTGTTCTCTAGCAATAAGAGAGACATCTAGAATGACTATGTTTTTGTCTCTTCGACATTTATCAACGAAAGTCAGCTGATATGATGATTTAGGATATGATGCACCGCAAGCATTCGATAGATTTGTCCTAGTTTTATTTATTTACGACAAATGACAATAAAGAAAAAGAACTAGTATATATGAACCTACGATGAAGGATCGTCATCTAGTTAGAACAGAAAACATATTTTGGTTTTTTTCCTGTTCTTTGCTTGCCGTTTATTGAAAATTAGGATAGAGCTCTCTTCTTTTTTGTTGTTGTTCCACTTTTCCTCGTCGCTGTTGTTCTTATTCTTTCAGACAATATTTTGGTATACTTGGCCACTGATTATCGTTGTTGACATACATACACACGGTATATACACATAATATAACCCTCGTAGTTCTATTTATGCATACAAATAACGACGTCTTCGTCTTCTTCATCGTCAACAGGAATTTTTATGCAAAATCAAGAAACACAATTTGATCAACCTCAAGTTACAATAAGACCAATAATGAATTTCGATCGTTTTTCATCCGGTCAATTACCAACATCTACAACTACTCGTATAGTTGTTCCAAGAACAGTTTATCGCTCACAAGATACATCTGATCCATCGGATTACTTAAATACAAATCGACAACTATCAGATCAACAATCATATCTTCAAAATCGAACTCAACGTCGATATTCAGCAAATCAAATAGATGGTAATCCGAAGAAAATATTCTTCACTTGCATGGACTTGATGCATGAGATGTTTGTGTCTTCGTTTTCCTATTTCAGCGCATGATGATGTATGAATATCATCATCATCTTATCAATCTCTTTCACTTGAGTTTCCATCATCACCATCATCACAACTAATTACATTTTGAACCTCATCGATCAACAAATAATGATAGCACATCATTAAAAACTTCTTTCAATGAATTAACTATGTGTTAATCTAATTTCGGTAAACAGAAATGTAGAAAAAAAAACCATTATTGATTAAGTACGATGATCGTCATAAGAATTTTGATTCAGATTCATGATAGGAAAATTTCCATGTGGAATCGTACTATTTAAAAATCATTTAATCAGATAAGAATTGTCTGACTTCTCTTAATGATAATTCGAGGTTAGACGAATGCTGGGTTGTTCTCAAAATCATTACACATTGTCTATGGACAAGTTATAGAACGGGATTTTCATTTCTTGTCAACATTGGTAATGATCAAAAGAGAACAGTAAAAGATTGTATATTACGTATGACGATATACCTCGATAGAACAGTCAAGGTTACCCTTCTTTTTGTTTAAATAGGCAATGAAGTGCTATTTTGTTTGTATGACTTTGGTTTAATAGCGATGTATGTGTATGTGAGAGAGAGAGAGAGGAATTAAAATAGTTTTCTTTTTAAACGAGAAAAAACGAGTGTAAATATTGTTGGCCTTTCTTTAGGTTCTTCACTTCCAAATTCATTTATATTGGAACAAGAACGATCGTTACCCACAATTCTAATGCATTCGAATCATCCTGTACAATTTCGATCGACATCTAATAACAATCGAGGTAAGTCGAATGATTAATGATATGACTATTAAAACATTAGTACATATATCATTAATCAAAATATGTATGTCTGGCGAGAATTTAACAATGACAAGAATACCTCTTGTATAGCTTTAATCAGTGTCAGTTCAACACAATCGCCATTGATTACCATTGCTTCAGCTGGTTCACCGAGTCGATCTGAAATTCGTCTATCATCGTTACCAACAAAAAACAAATCAACATTTCGTGAAATTCGTATATCACGGCCAGATTCGCCATCAATATCAATTAATCGGACTGGCACAAATCAACCAATAACATTTACTAGTACTGCTAACGGTGGAACGATTACTAATGCAAGTGGTGGGGCTTTTCATATATCAGTCGAGGCACCAAGAAATACAACTCAACATGATCGACGTCGTCAAACATTGCCGGTATGTTCGAAGAATCGAGATCCATCTAATATTGTATTGTTTTGTTTTGGGATCTATTTTCAAGTCAATACATCATATTGAAATGCGTCGAGGTTCTCTCGACAATCGATTTAAATCAAATCTAGTTGCTAATCGTTTTCAATCATCGATTGCATATACTAGTTCCAACAATAATGCATACGATCGATCTGTAGTTAGTACAAATTTACCACCAACTTCAAGTTCAATATCTTTACCGATACGTAATGGAGATGAAATCCATAAGGAACAATCCGATGCTGATCATCAAACAAAATTATTAATGAAAAATATGAAGTCAATTAATGAATCCGAATCTTTTGGTTAGTTAATTAAAAGATTATTTATATCAACGAATATTTTCTTCTATTGAAAAAATAAACCTGTAGGAACATGTGCTCGATGTAATGATGATATTGTTGGAGATGAAGATGGTCTCATAGCTATGGATCGTATGTATCATGTATCATGCTTTACGTGTACGATGTGTGGATCTCGTTTACGTGGCTTACATTTTTATTCAATGGAAAATAAACCTTATTGTGAATCATGTTATATCGTGAGTGAATTGACTGATATACACAGATTGCTTAGTTCAAATGTTGTCATTTTATTTAGAATTCATTAGAAAAATGTGCCGGTTGTACTCAACCGATAACTGATCGAGTAAGTTATTGTATTATGTAGAGTAATATCAAAGAAGTTTATCTTTTTCTCAGATAGGAAGACAAGATGTTGATTCTAAAAACATTAGGAACAAATGATAAATATTGTAAACGAAAATATTCATGATCTTCGTTTGTAGATACATTGTATTTATATTGAATGAATGTTGAGATCACATTCTCATTCCAATTGATATTATTAGGGAAACTATAGTTTTGACTCTTGCTTAGATTTTCGTTGTATGTAGTACGGCCTAAAAAGTAATGTTAAAGACTACGTCGAAATAGACATTTGGACCCATTTTGTTTCGGTTAGAGACTAACAGACACCCTGATAACCCCTCATGGGGCGTGACTGATGTTATTGATATACAATTAAAGAACATATGTCAATAATGTCTCGCTGAAACATACAATGTATAATCCCTAACGATACTTCCAGCCGGTAACGTTAATGAATGATGACTCAATATGTCCCAAGATAGATGAATGAAATGTAACATTGTTCGTGTGATTAGCAAGAGCAACCTTATATATCCTAATCAATGTTCTCATCTCATAAGAATGATATTAATTTTTCTACTGATCATAAGACTCAATATCAAATGAGTGTTATTCGTTTATTTTTGTCGTACATAACGATTGAATAATATTTGATTTTATATTTTATAAAGATTCTTCGTGCAACCGGTAAACCATACCATGCTCAATGTTTTTGCTGTGCAACTTGTGAAAAAAGTCTCGATGGTGTAGCATTTACCGTTGATGCATCCATGCAAATACATTGTATTGATTGTTTTCATGAAAAATTTGCTCCACGTTGCTATGTCTGTCATCGGCCCATATTACCAACTCCAGGACAAGAAGAAACTATTCGGATTATTGCATTAGATCGAAGTTATCATGTTGATTGTTATCGATGTGAAGTAAGTTAAATGTATGTGTTTTTGCTTCTTATGATTTATTATAATATTTCATTTTCTTTTCTAGCATTGTAAGATACAGTTTACAACAGAAGAAGGTTGTTATCCAATAGATGATCATCTTCTTTGTCTTCAATGCAATAGAAAATATTCAAAAACGATGCATAGTCAATCTTAAGTGATTTTCTCTTTTTTTTTCTATATATATATATATTTAATATGAACAAGAAACTCTTTCGTCATGTGTAAAGTTATCTATGTTTTCATTGACTCAGAAGCCAACAATCCAGTGTGAAACAATTTGTTTTTTTTTTCTTATCGGTTTTAGTATTTTGTCCTGTTGCCTTATGATATTTTATACATGTATTGAAGAGAAACTATCTAGAAGAAGAAAAAAAACAATAAGTTGTGCTTTATTAGAAAAAATTTAGTTTAATCTTGTATTTATATATTATATTTGTGATTTTAATTTCAAACGTAACGTTCGAAAATACCTCATCTTGTTTCTTGATTAGTTTTCTGATAAAATATATTGATTTGTATTTTTGTTTTAAAAGTTAATTGATGTTCATCAAATATTTTAGTTTAGCTTGAATCTGAATTAACTGCTAATATTCATTTTATTTTCTATTTGATTCATCATAGAGAAATTCTATCAGTTATTTATGACTACTGAGTACTTCCACGAACTAAGAATTTTATAAGTTTGACTTGTAATTTGTACGGAATGTTTTAGTCGAACGGTGGGATTCCTAGACGGATAGGTGTCAACAAATACGATCAACTATATAACTAGTGATACATTAAAATAAATAAACATGCAAGAAATTTTTCTATCACCAACGTAAATACTGTATAGTAATTAGGTACAACAGTTCGTCTACATCTGGTCACAGTAACATTTATAATGATTGGCATTATTGTCTCCGTCTCTTCCTCTTTAATCATTCCAATTGCGAATTTGACTTTCGCTATGAAATAGAATGAAGGAGTCTCGTTATTTGTATCATTGTCTCTATTATTCGAAACATTTAATGAATCGAACTGAGAACAATTTCAAGCGATATGGTTTCGTTTGATAACCGAATATTTCAACTAAAACAATCTTAATTACTGAACAATTTATTCTTTCATTTATCTATAAAATAAACATTTCTTGTTTACTCGTTTAATTTTTACAATATCGATAGAATTAAAAACAAAAATGTATATAGCGAAATTAAATACATAAAATCTAGTCAATATGTATACAAAAATAATACAAATAAAAGAAAACAAAACATGTTTCATCAAGATTATTGATTAATTAAGACGAGAGAGAGAACATCACATTTGATGTGTTGTAGATTCGATAGTTTTATCACTAATATTTTCTTTGTTCGATTGTTGTTCGTCTTTATATGTTGCTAATTTGTTACCATGTTCAGTTTGACTTGTTTGATATTGATTTTTATATCGAAGTTTTGTCTAATAAAAAGAAAATTCCACATGGCTGAATTTTATTCAGATAAAATCAACTTACAGCATCATCAGTTTCGCGCCACATTTTAGCAATTTTTTTCATAAATCGTCGACCTTTCATGTCAGGATTTTGTTTCTTTAAAGCAGAAAAATATTGTACAAGAAACATTCATTCATTGTAATTAATTACTTTCAGTTGTTGAAGATTTTCGGTGAAGAAAATTTGCCAAGCTGTTTTTTCTTTTTTTGGTGTACTTGAATTACGACGACTTTTTTGACTTGCTTGACGAGCCATTGAAAATTAATTTCTATTAATCTTATTTCTGTATATAAAAATACCTGAGTGACACACTTATGTATTTATCGATGCACACTTACTTGAACTTTTTATCGATGTTTATGAATTCGAATAAGAAGTGAACAAGTTTTTATAGTCTACGATAGTTTCGTTCGTTCTTTCGAACAGACACACACACACGCACACAAATACATAGGATTAACCGTTATATGATACCATCCAGGGATTGAACGAACAAGAAAACAAGGGTATGAAGTAATAGTCATCGAAGAAAAGAATTTTATTCTTAGTTAAATGAGCATACAGAGCAAAAGAATATACTGAATGAATTATACAAATGTTTCAGCGGGTCTACGTTTTATGAAAAGAATAATAAAACTCTTATGGAATGTCATCGTTAGTTATTGTATACGGTTGATCGTTTGAATGCCAATTTTAATAATTGTATAATTGGCAATTCAATGAGAAGAAACGTAATGAATGAAAATACGTAGGCTAACATGATATGCATAATAGAGTTGTAAACCTAAAAATCAAATCAACGAGATAATACATTGATAATTGAACCGCTCATGATATACATACGATATTAGCCATTGTATAATGAGTAGGTTGATCACGACCAAAATAATTGATAAATATAACTAATGAATGCCAAAGATAAGCACCATAGGTTAATTTTGCCAATGCTTCGAAAAATACATGACTGAGTAATTTATGTGCTATTCCTATGAAAACTAATTTCATAAGTAAATGCAACAAAAGAAAAACAACATGAAACTAACCGCCTTGTCCAATAAAGCAAAGGATAATAATGACACTTAATCCAATAGCCCAGCCTAGTCTTGACAGAGTAAGAAATGCAATACGTCCAGATCGAGTTAGAGAATGTCCATTGTAATCTCCATATGTACCAAAAATACAAAGTGTCAAGACAGTCAACGCAAATAGCCAGCCGAGAAGATGCTTTATTCGACTTGATCGAGATGCTCGTCTCTGTGGTATAAGCGACTCCCATGAAAGTGTATTTGAACGTTTATACATTTCATAAAGAATGTAACCAAGAAATAAACCAACAGCATAGGGAGCAATACGACACCATGGTTTAATATAAACATCGTTCATATAGTTATGACTTGTATTTGACCAGCCCGATGTATTCGAATATAAATCACTTAGAATTCCATGATCATAATTATTTTTTGATACAATCACTGCTGTTGTTATAATATCAACGAGAATAAAAGCAATGGCTACAAGCATTCCAAAAAACCAATTCCTAAATAAATGCATCGTTCACAATCATATTCAATCAATATAATCCTCATTAATCTTTTGTCTTTCATTTGGATATGAACTTGCTTAGTGTATTATGTTTTACTGTGTAACACGAGCTATCGTTATCGATTAAAAAAAAGAATCAAAAACATCATCGATAAATATCTGAAGTAATTCTAGTCTCAATCTTCATGTTGATACGATGAAAGAGAAATTGTCATCATTCGAAATAATTGAGTAGATCTTACCATGCAACCGTAAGTAAAAATAATGGTGAAATCCAATGAAATTGCATATTGACTGCCAAAAACCATGTTACCTAAATGGAATTGTTGGTTATGTGGTCATTTGAAAATTCATTGTCATCTATTACCGGCATACAACCATCGCGCATGTCAAAAAAGTTATTTATATAGAGTAAATTATGCCACCAAGTTCGTCGACATGTCGATGATTCAGTACCATCAATTGGATACATGGGACCTTCTTGACCAAGATATGGTGTCAATGTTATATAGATCAGTAGAATGAGTGCATAAAATATTGTATATCTATAAGATAGTAATATACGCATATATTATGAACTATGAATTCCATTGAATACCTTAGATAACGATAAATATAATGATTGAGAAGAAATTTGAAAATTGAAAATCTCTCATTGTCGATTTTTGATACACAAAATATAAATGCAGTAAGTACACCACTAAAAGAAAAAATCAATCGAATGAGTTTTAGTTTCTTGACCATGTCAATTAGTATACCTTAAGACAAAAAATGTATCAATACTAAACACGGCTTGTATTATTATTTGAAACCATAATCGACGTGACCAATTGAATATCGTTGTTACATTATCTAAGTAATAGTTTCATCATAGAAATATTAGAAGTTAAGACGATCAAAGAAAATTGATGAGCATGAGCTTAATTAAATGAATTCTACTTTACTTACATTAACATTATTTTCTAAGTATGAAGATCTTGTCATATTTTTTAAAGAAAACTCGATCATAACTTACCCGAATAATAAGCAGCAAATAAAAACGAATGACCCAGAATGACCCACCAAAGTGAAAGAACACGAATACCATTCAGACAGGCTATACTTTTTGGTTGATTTTCACGTTTCAATATATAATAACTACTAATTAGTGAACAATGACTAATTAAATTTTGTGCAACTATTAATAACAACGATTGGTCATAGAAAATATCATTCAACAGAAATAATTCTACCTGAGTCAGTAGTTTGTCGAGGACGAGAAATTAACAATGGTGTTGATTCGTCTTGTTCGTTCATAGAGTTTTCTGCTAACGATACATTGCTCATGTTTGTTGTCGTGACATCTGCTGTTGTTATTGGATCAGTTGTTGTTCGACTTAATATCGGTTCATATTCTCTGGTAGGTGTATCATCCATTTTTAAATCATGCTTATGTCCATAGATAATGTGCATGCCAGTAGTAGCCAAAATAAGAAAAGCAATTGAAATTAAAAGTACACTAAAATATAAAACATCAATAAATGAAAAAGAAAAAGAAAAAAAAAACAAACGTATTTACATTGTTAAAATTGCTTTGCCATCCATAGAACGTTCGTCCAGACAATGAACGCTGTCATTTGTTAAATTCAAGTTTGGAACAAATGGAATTGGAATACTACCTGAGAAAATTTCAAAATGAACTATAAAATAAAGATATTTCAACATACAAATAGCACATACCTTGATTCAAAAAATTAATGATATCATTTGCATTACAAGTTTGTGGTACACAAATACCAAAGATGGGTCGAACAATATGTGCATTATTATTACCAATGATACATGTACGTGTTTGATATGGTTGTTCAACAACACTATTATTGAAACCTCGTAAATGATGTCGACATTCATAAACCGAGCCAATCCAATAGATATTTCCTTGCATTACCCCACTAGGATATTTACCCCAAGCATCCAAAGCTGAAATCGACAACGAATTTCTTTTTGAAATTAAAAATTAAACAAAAGCGTAGAATTTACTTTTCAATGCCCATGTTTTTCGAGCTTCGAAATCGATGGCTAATATTTGAATATCTTGACTACAGTTCGATTGATTAGCATTGAATGTATGATCAAGATATAGCCCTGGAAATTTTTTATTGAATTCGATACCGGAATTAATAATTTTTTCTTGAACGAATCGACCATGAGAAATAATATTTGGAATAAGATTAATGAAAGATAATGTGGATCGTTCGGCTTTGATACCAATTTGTAAAATTAGAAAAAGAAAGATAAGAAAGTTGGAAAATTTTGATTCCATTTTGATTTATCTACAAAAGAGAAAAACATCTGTAAGAAGTACCTGTATTTAAACAACGTATGTAAATGATGACTCATCGTATGTTTTCTTTGTGAAGAAAACTAATCATGCGAAGCATACTCAATTATACTTCCTATTAAGTATAAAATTCATGATCTCCTATTTCTTATTTTGAATGCTTAAATTGAATCAATATTCATTTCATTGTCTACCATTGAAAAGTTGTTTTGATGTGAAATTTCGTGTCAGAGAAGAAAACGTATTTACAACAGTCGTATCATAAAACATGAACGAATGCACGTCAATCTAAATACTGCGAAATATAAAACTTGAAGAAAGATGCATAAGTCGTTTCTTCAGAGAGAACTTATATTGTAATATGAGATTTTGCACATTGAATTTCTTTTTCCTCTCCATGTTATTTTAAATACACGAGGGTATACTTCTCTTCATGTTGATGAATGACTGTTATAAGACATCCAGAGAACGAAAGGAAACTAACAAAAAAAAACGAAACATTCGATGTGATGGTTATGCCACACAGATATTCCTCTGTACAACAACTTTCGAGTAAGTTATTGTTCTCTTACTATGATATATAAAACTAGTTCGATTTTCAGTATTAATTTCTCAAGAAAAAAAATTCAATTAAAAATATTTTTATTTCGCTAGACACATAAAATTCTGTATGTTTGATAGTTTCATAATCAAATCCATTGTATATTAATTCTAGAAGCGAACGTCTATAAATGCAACTCTTTGGTTATTTGTCATCGGTCATTTTATCAACGAAGAAATTTTTTCGCTATCGCCATGATTATGTACTTTTTATTTTTCATACTAATCTATTATCATTCTCCGAACTTATCGAACGTAACTCACAACATCATTCCATCATCTTCTTCTAGTCGAATAATGTACGTAGTTCGAACAAGCTCAAAATTTTATGAAAATCGTTTAAAACATTTTATTCAAACATGGATATCATTGGTCAACGCAGATGTGTATTTTGTTAGCGATAAGATTCTACCAAATAGATCTCATGATCATCTTATTCTAACGGCAAATACATGTGGTCAAGAAAAACATGCTATGAATACTTTGTGTTGCAAAACAGCACATGATTTTATATTCTTTCATCGCTATCAAACAAAATACGATTGGTTTTGTCATTTCGATGATGATCAATATGTTAATGTTAAAACTTTAGAAGAATATTTATCTACATTAGATTTCAATCGTCCATACTATATTGGACGTAATTCATGGTCGAAAGCACTTAATCGATTAAAACAACCGTTTCCGCATCCATTTTGGTTTGCTACATTAGGGGCCGGTGTTTGTTTATCGAAACATTTAGTTTATCGTCTTGAACCTTACACTCGTGAAATCTCACAATTTGTTCATGGTTGTTTAAAAGAAAATTATCATGATGATATATATTTAGGTTTTCTTATATCTGGTTATCTTAACGTAACATTAACGAAAAATATTCGTTTTCATTCACATTTAGAGAAAGATTTTTATAAGGATAAAAAGAAATTTTTCGAAATATTCGCCGAACAAATAACATTTGGTTTTCATTATCCGCATTATTATCCAGCTTTTCTTCCACGACTTTATGATTTTCATATGGATATTTATCGTATACGTACACTCCATTGTCTACTATATCCACATATACTCGAATGTCAAATAAAAATCCGTCAATATCTTTTGAATGTAACTAGGTAACTTTGTTTGAAAGATATCGATATACTATTTCTATTATTTTTTTTTACACATTGTTGTTTTTCGTGAAAATAAATTGGATTTCAAACACAATATTCGTTGAGAATGTACCAAGAAGTTAAGATGAACGTCAGTAACGAAACATACATATACACGTTTCTATTGAAGTAAACAATAATGTTAATGGTAAGATTTTTACATATAAGTAGTAATATTGTTAACATTATTGAGTAGAATTACCTATATTATGATCATACGGTTATACTATTCTATACGAATGAAATCCAACGAAGAATTCATAAAAAACAAAGATTTGTTTCTTGTCTCCGTTTATCATTACCTATCTTCGTGTAAAAACCTAGTGGTAAATAGTCGTAAAAATGGACCACTTAAGATAGTATATTTGCTTGAATTAAGTACTTAAAAAATTGACTTTCAAAGAGTATGCCAAACCAGCTCCGAGACCCGATATCGAGCAGCGAATCGATACATACTTATTTGCGTCAGGATTCTCCGATAAACAAAGTAATATAAAACCTTTTTTTTCCACAAAGCTTAAACTAATATTGAACAGTCAATCAAAAGACAATTATGATACATTGCGAATGGGTACAATGTCTTTTTATGGATCAAATAGTAATTTTTAAAATTATAATCAACTGTACTAGTACAATTTTAAAATGCACGATCATAGCTTATGAAATGTACTGGAAACAAAACAATATTTACGAAATGTTGATCGTTCTTATATTTCAGATCTATTTGCAAAATGAACACCAGCTAGACAAATTGCACCGGATGGTTTTTGTTTTATTCGTTCTCAATCGTTATTTTTTACTCCAATCTAATACGAATCAATATGTTGATAAATGTGTTACCATCATAGTTCTAAAACGATAGACGACCGTAAAAAATCGATATGAACAAGTACAAATTTGTTTTATTGTATGAAAGGAACACAAAAGAAAAATAAAGAACTGTAGATACTGAGTGAAATAGCTTGAGTAAAATATTTCTTATATGAAAATTGAAAGAGAGAAAAAAAAAAGATACATGTATTCATTTATTTATTTGGTAACAAAAAAAAAGAAACAAAACTGGTAAATAACTAAATCTAGCAATTGACTATATCATGATTTGTAAGAATATCAGGATGAATCTTTGATACGTTTACAGATTTCTGATGTATATTCAGAACATTTTGATTTACCACCTAGGTCACCAGTGAGCACCTAAATAGAAACAAAGTTGTTACATTATCTTATTCTAAGATCGAATAAATATAATTAGCACGAACCTTTCCATCTTTTATTGTATCGAAACAAGCTTTTTCAATGCGTTCAGCTTTATCAAACAGTTGTAAATGTCGTAACATCATAACTGCGCTTAAAAGCAATGCCGTTGGATTTGCTTTATCTTGTCCAGCAATATCAGGCGCTGTACCATGAACAGCTTCAAAGATAGCTGCACCATTTTCGCCAACGTTACCACTTGGCGTTAAACCCAAGCCACCGATAAGGCCAGCACATAGATCACTTAGAATATCACCATATAAATTAGGCATAACAAGACAATCGAATTGAGTTGGATCTTGTACCATCTATTTTTGCAATAGAATAATTTTCAAAAGAAAATATAATTTTTCTAAAAAACACTAACCTTTAAACAAACTGTATCGAGATACATTTCTTCAAATTTTACTTCGGGATATTTTTCAGCTATTTCACGTGCACATTTTAAAAATAAACCATCAGATAGACGCCTAATTATTTTTCAAGAAAAAAGAAACAATACTTCTCAAGTAACAAAGTCATGTGACTTACATAATATTTGCTTTGTGAACAACTGTCACTTTTTCTCGTTTATGTTGTTTAGCATAAAGAAACGCATATTCACATACACGTAATGATGCAAGTTCAGTAATAAGTTTTATACTCTGTACAACACCTGGTACGATCGTATGTTCAATGCCTGAGTATTCACCTTCAGTATTTTCACGTATTGTGACAATATCAACATTCGTATAAGGAGTTCGATAACCTAGATAATTAATCGAACATTATTTTTCTTACTATGTGAAGGCAAGCATATCTAAAAACAAAGTGTACCTTCAATTGTTTTACATGGTCGTACATTAGCAAATAAATTAAATTGTTTACGTAAAGCAAGATTGAGAGATTGATGTCCCTTGCCAACAGCTACGAATATAAAATCAATGATATAGACATTTTGCTTCATGAATATATACTGTTGTTCTTACGTGTTGCTAACGGTCCTTTGAGACCAATGCGATTTTTTGTCACTGACTCAATCGCTCGTACGGGAATTCGAAATTTTCCATCAGCCTTGAGAAGAAAAAAATTCGAAACATTTTATCGACACAAAACTGCTTCGTACTGATTTGACCGGTGTTACATCGACCGATTCCCAATTGATTGGTACATCAGCAGCGTCAAAGATTTTTTGAACACTATTAGAAATTTCCGGACCGATACCATCACCTTAATTGATACATGAGTTCATCATTTGATGTTAGAAAGAAATTTCATTTACCTGGAATCAGAGTTACTATTCGTGGAGAATCAGTTGAATTATTCGTACTGTTACTGTTTGTTTCATCGAAAAGAGGTGAAGAAGCGACAAAACTACGTCGAGAGCAAATCGATGATGTCGAACGGTATGTAGTGGCAAAACGGCGTAATAAAGCAAATGACATACTATTTTCGATAGCTATACACCTCCCACACACGCACACATACGCACTGAAATCTAAAATAGAGACTTGTAAATAGGAAAGTAAAAAAACGTAAATAATAATACAGGCGAGTACATTTGCATATTTATCAATGCCAGAATACGAACGGTGCGAAAAGTGACAAATCAGAAATCACAAAGCTAGATGTCTGTAGTGATTATAGACAGAATCAGTGAACTAAGACTATAAATCAAGAGAATTTACCTGGAATTTCTGCATGTTTATTAGTATTGTCGATGATTTCATCGCTACTAAAACAAGTGAAGGCTATTTTTTCTTTCAGTTAAAACATTCAGCCGTGACTTGTACAATGCTTCAAAAGAAGATATTGTTGTTTTACAATGTCGAACTGAACACAAGTATTTGATGACACATTCTCGTACAAAATTTCATACTCTAGCTTCGTTACTTATTGTAATGAATAAAGGATACAAATTGTGAATACTAAAAGAGTATTCGTAGTTTTTGAAATAGTGAATTCATTCTAGAATCTATTGGCATCAAATATAAGAAACAATCCTGAATCCAGTATATTTGTAATTTACGCTCTGACTTAATCAGTCTTTTGCACTCTGAGCATCGTTTCACTAGATTTTGTCATAAATTAAAACAGCTTGAAATGGTGAGTTTCTTAAATCCCACTCTGAACTACGCTGAACCGTTCTGAATGGGAATTCAGAGAATCCCTTTATTTAGAAGCTTCTTCCAATTGAATATAGACAGAATGTGAGTGTTTAGTCGTCTCTAAGTAAATCGGATCTAGTTTCTTCACAAAGTCTCATAAAAACTGATTGATTAAGTATTATTCGTTGAGTCTTAAAAATTTCTGCAACATCGTAGATTTGCTTTTCATCTCTGAATAAGTCACTGTATACGACCTACTCTTATAAACCTCCAGGTTCAAAACGTTCGGACAACTTTAAGTAAATTATATTTCTTTATTGCTGATATGAGCGCTTCCGAACGTAACAATACAGAACAACATTCAACAAAAAAGACAAATTAGTTTTTACATCGCTTATATGGGTCGGTCGACTCAATGTTCTTGTATCTGGATAGGTAAAAGTCAAAGTGCTTGAAACTTACACAATAGTACATTACCATCACGATCTATTTCCTTGACAGTTATCAAGTCGAGGTTAAAACAAAAGTGGCTCTACGATAAAGCATTCCAATATTTACTTGAAAAGTAGCATAAAAATCTAGGATCTCGATAGAAATACACTATGACTTTGACTTCTTTTCAAGATATTCGTCGCTTACTATAGACTCCACTTGATACCGATAGAATCGCATCGAAAGCAATTAGTACAGCTGATGCACTACTCATATTTACGTAGAACTAGGTAAAATAAAACTATATTGTTTGGTCATACCGTTCAATAAAACAAAATAATATGCATTGAAGAATTTTAATGATAATTGCGAATGCAAGATTAGCATGCTTTGGTAGTTCCAACAATATTTACGATTAGAAGTTAATAAATATTTAGTGACAATTGAGCGATAAATAGCTTGTTTTAAGAATTTCAGTTATCTTCGGATGTAACTATTTGATCCACTGATTTGACGTGTACGTAGTATTTTTACCCATTGTGAAATATCATGCTTCGAGATGAAACTCGTCGTTTTTCTTAGATTTTTCAAGATAGGAAATACGAAAATGAGCTTTGTCTTTAGCGTATTTAATCTTGGTTCTGTCTACTCTTCAATTCTACTTCTACATAAATCGAGGATCGCTTCAACATTCTTTAAATTTCAATGGTTCTCTTGAACTATATCAAGATGTGCAAAATTCGAAAATAATAACAACTATTGAATGAAATTTCGAAATCTCTGCTATCAGCAGATACCGAGTCGATGAAATGAATTATTCTGTAGATCAGATTCTCTATAAATAAAACTGTTCATAAAAGCATGATCTTTCAATGGGCTTAAGGGGAATTCAATACTAAAAAGACAACGTTAATCGTACTTGTTTGCTTAAGAGTATGGCTTCATATTTTTCAGAAACCAACATTTATTTCTGAAGTCTTTTATTCAGGCATGAAAAAAATCTATCTATAAAGTCTTTAGGATAAAACCATCACACTCAAATCTAATGATGAGAATAGTTCAAGCGACATTTTTATTTATCGAGTATTTCGTTGACAATGCTCTTGCCAGTATTTGAAAATAAATTTATTTGTGAAATTATGAAAGGGAAAAAAATACCAAAGAGCGTGTGGCATCAATCGAAGAAAATGATCCACCTAAGGAAGAGTGCATATGATTATGCCATGGTATGAACTGATCCTTGGTGAGTACAAAGGAAGATCAAACCAACTATCCGCATACACAACCCTGTCGAAAAGATGCATTAGGTGATCGTCTAACGTCACGAAGCAAGCGAGGAATGGCGTTGTCGGGTGACCAATATGGTAAAGGAATTTCAGAAAGCGACAACTTTTGTTCGACAAATGCAATAGATTACGGTGTCCATAGAAAAATGATATTGCATCGTGATGATCGATACGATTGTATTGCCTAATGAGATCGTAATCGATTATTTCGTGTATGCTTATAAAAAATTTTAAGAGCATCGTTTCTGGCATCTTCCCATGGAATGATGTTTTCATGATCAGGGTAGTAGTAGTACTCGTTCTCAATATTCAACCACCCGTCTCTTATTGGACAATTATCATTGGACTCTGACCAATGTCGATGAGGAATAAAAGGTTCATAATTGAAGTTGTAATACAGTGGGATCGAGTAATATTTAAGATAAATACGTCTTCCTTCAAGTGCATCAGTAAGTTTCGTTAACATAGATTGTTCTTTTTTTACATGAGCAATAATTTTTATAAAATATTCGTTATCTACTTTATGTGTAAACGACTTTGCAACAATAAGAGGCTTGTTTTTCACATTTTCAATGCCAGTAGTAAAGTAATCGCGCAAGGATATAGGATATGTGGCACGATGATGTTGAACAATACTAGTTGCTGTTCAGTGACTTGATATTCGTCTGATGATAATATACCAAAGTAATCAGTAACATGGTTCTGCCGAAAGATCCGACACCAAAGCAAGACGGTGACTAAATACACTATTTTCATAAGAAATTTCTACCAGTGAAATGAAAGTCAACAATAAACTGCAACCAGGTTAAACTATTTCATAGTCCTGTGATAAAAAGACGAGTCGTGTGAACTTTGTAACTCATGAAGAAATTAATTTTGTCCCAAAAATCATGTTACCCAATTCATGGATTTTCGTCATTGAAAACCGAATGTACCATTCTACAAAAAGAAACTTCAGTTGCGACAAAACTGTGCATGTGTGCGGTTAGTATAAAGGATTTCTTCCTTCTTACGTTGTTTGAAATACAGAAAAGTGTGTTGAATGTTGTTCTCCGCTGCAAGCTGTGGGAATGGCAATCAATCTCCTGAACTTTTCTCAGTCAGTTCAAATTTGTTACTATCATTATTCGAACAAATAACAGTTTAATTCATCGAATGGTTGTCTTTGCAATGCATATTGTGTTGCGCATATGCCATCATCTATGGAGCTATGTGAGAAGCACTATGAAGCCGCATTCTAACAGTGCTTTCGATAAAGTAAATGTTTCGGTATTCGGAGTCTAAATCTTCTCAAAAACTATTTTCCCAGATGGTTTGGAAAGAATAAATTCTTGCAGAGCAATATCTCAAGTATATTCGTCAATAATGATACTATTCTTACGCTTATGATCCATTAGGATCAATCCTTATTTGAATCCGCATACACTTTATTCGATGGATCATCTAAAACAAATAGCCGATAGTGACTTGTCGAAGTTATTCCAATGCTATTGATACTGATATTTCAATACAGTGCATGATAAAATAAAATGTGTTTGCGTTCTGTCTGCCTACTACAATTGTGAGCGTAATACTATCTTAGTATTCAAAAAGTACTCGCGCTAGGATCTGACTATCGGAGTAAGACCATGAAGTACTTGACATGTAAAATCGAGTATGTTGAAAGTATTCATAATATATTTTCTGGGAGCTCTGGTGATTTCGCTCAGTATAATAAAACTCTATTCGTTGCATTTCACTCAAGAATTAACAATGAAAAACTAATGTACGCTATAAAAAGTTGAGAAACGAAGATACTACATGGCTGTTTATATAGAGTACACTTATAGACATTTTATCTTTAGAAATGAAAAAATTGCACAAAAACGCGTATAGATGATGGTATAAAGTTATTCCAGATTAGTTAGTGCTAAATTATGCCCGAAATTAATACATGAGACAATAATAAACGCAAATGCACACAATATCAAGAAAAAAATTCAAATCATTCCTAAATTTCACTTGGTAATTCAAGATAGAAATATAAATAAAAACATTTAGTATCTTTGGCATAACGTTTACACCTTCCTAATATTAAAATTGGAGGAATATGTACGAAACATTATCATTTATCATCTGTTTTATTAATTTTTTTTATCAAGACACAACGTTGTTTATTAGTCTGAAAGGACATTGATCTAACATTTAGAAATTGAAATTGAACCAACTATGGTTTGTATATCTACCCAGGTCGAACGATACGCCCCGTTTACGGGCAGTTTGTCTGGCGCAGAATTACGGACCGTACCATCATTAAAATAGGCCTTTTTACGGCCGTGTACCGTGACAATACGGCCCCGTATTACTGTGCACCCTAACGGTACCGTATACTGGGCCGTATTGTCACAGTGTACGGCCGTAAAACGGCATATTTTAATGATTGTACGGTCCGTAATTCTGCGCCAGATAAACTGCCCGTAAACGGGGCGTATATAGACCGTATCGTTCGATCTGGGTAGATGCGTGTCAAATGTTTTTCGCAAAATTAACAGTTGAAAATGAAAGTTTTCTGTCCTGTTTGCTAAATATATTCATACATTCAAGCGTTAGAAGGGACTGATTAGTTGAAAATGGAGCTGACTCGAGTACACGAAAGTTATAAGTACCCATGAAATATCTCGAGTACTAAAACGGGATACTTAAGTACTCATGCTGGCATGCCATACTGGCTTGATGAGTAAGTACCGTTACTAGGGTACTATTTCACTATTTCAGTTGCATTCATAATTATATAGAAACAGCTCAATTGAACATGCGACAGTGATGTATTGTCGCGTGTCGTTTTTCCTAAATTATTTCTTGATTAGTTAGTGACTAAGAGCATACCAATATCGATCGATGTTCGAGAGCGAAACATCCAAGGAGACGAAACAAGAAAATTTTTCACCCTAATACTTCATTTCAATCATTCATTTAAACGTAACATTAAAAATCATTTCATAATTTTAGTGATTTCTGTGGCATCTTATTGATTTGATTAGTTTCAATGTTTTTCGCATCAATATTATCTCATTCATCCAATAACTCAAAAAGAAGTTGGATAACCTGCATTCATTTCGTTAGCACAACATAAATTTGATTGTGTGAATCGAGTCATTTCATAAAAGCTGAATTCTTCGCAAGACTTTTATGTCGTTTGCATGATGTGTCATGATTTTTCTTCGGAAAGAAAACTTGATAAAAAATGAATATTTACATTTATCATGGGCAAAGTAGTAGTGGCTACCTTTTGTAACAAAACCTACTAAAAACTTTTGTGTTTGGGGTTTTGGTTAGTTTCGAGTTTTCTATTGAGCCTGAATTATCTTGTGAAACCATGATACACGTGGAAGGAGTCGATCGCAAAGCATTATATGAACTTACTATTTTTGTCGTGATCTTTAATAAGATCATCGATATCATATTTCAGTCCGCATAAGACTGATTTTCAAACGATTTTCTAGTTCCGTAACCACATCAAAATTTCTAATGAGAAATCTAAATAGATCGTTGTTACCTGATTAATTATGCGACTCTGCGGATGAATGATGCATTGTGAATACTGCTTGACAAAATTTACGATGTTGTTCATTTGTTTTCTTCTTCTTTACTACTTGTCATTGTCACATATTCAATAAGAAACCAATTTTCGCGTTTGTACTTGTCGATTTCAGAAAGATTTCCGGTTACTATCAGTTGAGGAATGTGAATAGTTACTTTACATACTTCATGAAGAGCATGCAGATCGGTGATCGGCTCATCATGAAATACTGTCTGGCATACTTATTCATATTCATCTTGAAAATAAATTGATTAGGATTTGGTATCATTACTCTGTAGATAATTGATTTTGACCATAAATGAATGATTGATATAACCACTTGTAATTGGTTTGATATCAACTTCATTCTTATCATTGAATGAAATGATTCTTCTTGATAAAAAAAAGTATTTGAGCTTGAAGTGAAGACGATTTCGTCAGTATCTCTTGCATATCTTGGACACTACAAATAATTGATGTTTAATAAAGAAATATTCGATGATATCAAGCCATAACTGCACATCAGTCTTTCTCATTCGTTTCGCAGTAAAATTTTTATAACTCGCCGAATCTAGGCGAGAGATTTTCATTACAGCGAAACAAGTACTAGGAAAATTCAGGATATGTTCGTTATGAAAGAATGGGTCATTTTATTTTCAAACCAGTAGATTTTCCTTTGACTTGATCCATGTAACAAACAAAGCTCAGGCTAATTGAAAATAAATGCATTCTTCTATGACTTTTAAGAGTCATCATAAGCTTATGTTTTACTTATTTTGCTATCTAAATAGAGTACATTGAAAATATTTGACAGGGATTAATCTATTCAGTTTCACCCATTGATTTCGATTTACGTAGTTCGACGCGAACGAATATGAAATTCCCACACTGACGCTACCGATAGTGTTGGCGTCACATAGGCAATGTGATGGTTTAGCATATGTTTTGCTTTTATGACCTTCAATTCTAAAGAATGCGGATAGAATTCATCAGCAAAGTTCTTGCTGTCTTACTAAAATGTTGCTCGAATGAAGGACAAGTCATAGGTAGAGATGCTTATGAAATACTGAAAATTGTAAATAAAGCTATACGATTCTCGTGCAGATAATTTTCCTCTCACCTATATACAAACCAAAGTTATTTGTCGTTAGTATCTACATTAAACGTGTGAAATATGATGTGACAAACGAAATAATATAAAATGCGAAAGTTGTGCAATAACCGGCACTCTGACTTCACATGGATACTTGCGTCGATGGAATGTTTAATGGAAAATATGACATGAAAGAAAATTTCTGTAACTTGATTCAAACGCTAATTGTAAAGACGGTGCAAGTGTGAGAGAGCATCTTTTTGATTCATCCACACCCTCACTGACAAAGAAGAACATTAATACTACTTGATTGTTTCCATTAGAGTTGCACGAGAAATTTTTATATCATATATAATGATCAATTGAATTTTATGAAAGAAATATATCATGTTCTGTTTGTTTAAATGTATAGCTTTTGGTTCTTATTGAAGTTTTCAGCTTAATTCTTCAAAAGGAAAAACTAGCTGTGTATTGGATCTCAAATGACATATTTTTATCTATTGTCATTATATCTTAACAGTCGTAATAATCAGAGTCATCACTTTGGCTGTTACTGGAGATTCTTGAGTGTCTTCTGACATTCTTATTCTATTTACCTCAGAGTCAAACGAACTTCCAGTCCATCGTGACACAATCATATAAAAATAGCTTCTCTATGTAATGTACTCCCTATATAGTGTATTGATATTTGGCTGCACATGAATCACTTACGAATTGATTTTTTATGGCCGCTGGCTCCTATCTTGTGTTTTACTTGGAGACTTGTTGATCTAGCCTTATTCAGTGTGGTAAATTTCCTAATACTGTATAACTCTATTGAAAAGCACATGTTGATTCACTATCTCCCACTTATTGATCTTGGAATCTACGTGAGATTTTTCTGTGGTATTGTTAAAATCTTTCTACCATGTGACAATATATTCATTTGCAGTCAAGTGTATTGCACGTTTTCTTGCTTGACGAAAACGCTAGTACTCAGTTTGTATGACACCATAGGGTTTATTTAGTCTCATTCTTCTACCAAGAGTCGTTTATCGAAAACCTCAACTTCACCTGTCTTTCAAGACACGTCTGATTTTGAGACCAGTTTTCACGACTAGTTGCTCGAATCTGAAGTGATTTTTTTCCGTCGGTGTGTAACTATCTTTTTCACGGTTAATTCAGTACGACCCATTGACGAGTTTGCCTGAATAGACTTTTTAAATTTGGTATCTGTTCCGTTCTGTAAGTGCTCTGGATTTGTCTAGCTTAATGTTTTCACTGCGCATGGAGATTCAGATATAATATGGGTAAAGTGGATCTAATGATACTATGCATAATAGCACCGTGCTAATATTAATCTCGCACCTTTGAACCAGAAAAGCTTCTTCCCAGTTAAAGATGCTTGAATTTAAAGCAAGTGATGAAGCTATTGATGCATCCCATCCAATGGAAAGTACAATTGAAGATAATACCATATAATCTATTTCAAGAGGTAATCACGTTAGAATAATAATGACCTCTTGAAAATTTTTAAAAGTATCAAACGAACCAATGTGATACGAAAGGCTTTCTGAAATTACTAAAGAATCATTGGTTACCGTCTGCTGTAATCATCAGTACTAAACGAACATTTTTTGTTGGTTGCTGAATCACGTCATCAGCATATTCCATATCGTAACACGGTTTATATTTTCGCATCGTCTGTTCTTTTGTTCTCCTGCGTATCCAATCCACTACTAGTGATTTCGATCGACATTAATTTATTTCTTGCGTTAGCAACCAGCTAGAAATGATGTTCTGGATGATGTCGGCGATTACTGATAAGTAAAATTTCTCCTATTCACACATTTGGGTCGTAACTCAGCGACAAGTTCCTGATTTCAATCAACTATCAATTTTTAGTTATATTGCATTTTCCTGATCGACAGTGGTATTCTCTCGTATTCATTTGATTCTGATTTGACTTTTCTGAGCAAAGTTGATTTAGCGAACTTCATAATTAAGTTAGGTGTGAGACACTGTTAGAATCATCAAAACTTCGCTTGATTCTTTTTTTCTGATGTTAAACCTTATTCACATCTTTATTGTGCTCTTTCTCACTACTCAAAAGTCATTAGTTGCCACATGAATTAAAGAAAAAAGGGGCGGCAATCATGTACATGTTTCAGGATAATCGCATAATGAGAAGAGACAGAAAACAATGCTGGCAGACAGAACTATTAACAGAAAAAGTTTAGAAAGTAAAAATATATCAAGCCTGTCAAGATGCAATTCATATAAAATTTGTGTTTGAGTTGTAGCTGCGAATATCTGATATGATTACAACTCATCACACCCCACACTTCCTTGTAATAAAAATTCAAATAACACCTATATTCTTACGTCTACATCACGTATAAGATATTTTTTCTATATCTTACGACATCGCATGCTCTCTAAAAAAACGTATCCCATAAAATCCGGAGAGGGTTTCCGAGTTCGTTACTATCTGAAACGCTTTAAGGATTTCCGAGACACGGTTTCCGAGACTTCAAAAACCAAAAAAGGAACTGAAAATTTCGTTCGCATACCAACCTCAGAGACGGATTAAAAGTTTCCAACGTTGCATTGCTCCCGATCTCAAATAAGAGCCACTGGATGGCTATAAACCAGATCGATCGTTCTGCACACCGGATCCTTCCAGGGCAGACAATAAAGATGCGGGCAAGTAACTGTATCTTGCGGGAACACTTGAATAATCGCTGGAACCCAGGAGCAACACTCCGCCGGGAAACTTTACATAAGTTTCCCCAATGATTTCCACCGACTCTTGCCGTAAAACATAGCAAGTTGGTAGAAACCATCACAAAAACTTGGCAAAGTTGTCGGCATGGGTACCATTCGCAATTTACCACCAATTTCACGTGCTTTTCTGCAGTATACGGTCACTCTACCACAACTTCTACAGCAGTTCCTGCAGCATCTGGTTCATGAAACCACCGACTTGGGATATTGAATCTAAATAGAAATAAAACAGTTCATAAGCTTTCAACTTTCAAAATCGAACTCACCATTATGATTTCTTCATCTGATGTTGGATCTAAATAGAAATGAAACAGTTCGTAAGGTTTCAGCTTTCTTAATCGAACTCACCATTATTCCTAGTTCATCTGTCGCTGAATCTAAATAGAAATAAACAGTTGATCAGTTTAACAGCATTAATATCGAACTCACCATTATGAATTCGTCATTATATCTTGGAGCTAAGACACAAATAANAAGAAATAATGATTTTCTCTTCGACTGAGTTGACAAATGACTTTATGAGACAGAAGTATTAAGTGAAAATACTCAAATATACATAACCGATCACATGATTCATAGCATGATAAGTGACACGTATTTTCCCAGAATATCGAAAACACAAATCACTTTCAAGCAGTCTTGTAACGAAGCGCATCATTCAATAATAACTTAAAAGAAAAGCAAATCATCCACATCCACCAAAATTTCCAATATTACACTATTCTGCCGCAATAAATACTACGCCTTTATAAGATATTAGTATTTGCTCAACGCCCCGATTAAATAAGCTCCTTATCAACAACTTATGTTTAAACGACGAGAAAAAGCTCATACGAAGAGCTGCGTTTCCGACCAATACAAGTACAATTGGAGAAAAGTAATAACGGATTCGAATTCCTGGGCCCCGATAACCTATTGCAAAGTTCCATCAAAATAGAGACAAGAGTTAAGATAAAAAGTTTCACTTTTCAACAATTGAATTTCCGATTGTCCCGCTTTCTGGCTAATGGAAGCTCGGATCGAAAAAGTAATAAAGCATTCGAATTTTCTGTCGTGAATTGGTGTTATTATTTTGATCACAAAATGTAAAGGTCTAAGAAAAAGCTACCGTTTGTTGTATTTTCGTGATCATCGGGTATATTGCTTGGTGGATTTGTTTCATTGGGTTGCTTTTACGGTTTGGGAATAATTCGTCAGGTTTCCGCTTGGAAAATAGAACTCACCGGTATTATTTATTCATCCTAATTTACATCGTATCTCAGGATGTGTGCCGAGGGAGGAGCTTTTTATGTGATTCCGGTCTGCTTCAGTCATTTTATTTCTCCAGGAATCAGACAGTGATATTTATGACTCTATTGGAGAATTTCTTCAGTCGAATCCAGTGTAAGTCTTAAAGACTCTTATGGCCGTGTAGAATTTCCGTCGTTTTGTAATTGAACGGATGCAGACAGAATTGCATAAGTGTCTCGCTATGAATATTTATGTGTCCAAAATCTTAAGTTATCTTTTATCATGAATAATCCAAAATTAAGACTTCTTACGAATTTTAAGACTGAATAATATAATTTCAAAAGTATAGGGTTCTTTCAGATTTCGAAAAAGTTATGAATAAGTGAGTGACCCATAACTAAGCTAGTTTTAAACACTGACAGGCAATTTCTATTGAATTAATGATACCTGGAAATGGGCGAAAATGAAGATTTGGAAAGAAAATTTGAAAGCTTAAAACTTTCTTCTGAGATACTTTGAACACTTATTATGAACTGTTTTGTGAAACATGCAAGTGTATTATAACTGTGGAAACCTTTAACAGATTCAAGAACACATGGAAACCGATTTCGATATTCTAGTATACTTTTTCGACACTCAGCACGCTCGGAAACCTAAAAGGTTTGCGATGAATGACTTCGGAAACCGGAAAGGTATTTTCCCAAACCCATTCGGATACCAGCTCAGTTTTTCTGGTAATATTGGTTTCCTACAGTACCCTAACAATTTCCGAGGACAGGGTTTGGTTTCCAACACTTAGAAAAAGGTATTCCAGAAAACCTCAAAGGCGTTGAATTCGGTGTTGTAGGAAACCCCAGGGTTTCCGAGGTCTCGGAAACCTAAAAGGTATATTCGAAAACGTTTGAAAATCCAGGAAACCCTCTCGCAAACCTTTCCAGGTTTCCGAAAGGGTTTCCGAACCGGTTTGGGTTCTTTAGAAAACGGACTTTTTTAGAGAGTATATTGATGATTTAGTTTAGAAGAGAGCATAGTTTGTTCTAAGGTGGATCATTTTAACTGTTAAGCAAGGTGACATAGCCACTAGTTCGTTGTTTGTTGTCGGTCGGGTTTTTATTGTACAAGTAAACGCGATACATAAAATCCTAACACCACTGTTCAGAAAATCGCTTCTGATCACTTCGCAATCAGCTATGAATACTTCAAGCTACTAAGAAAAGCTTCCAGTATTTAACAGTTAATTTTCAACTTTTTTCCAAAGAAATTCAGAATACACAAAGAGCCTCGTTGAGACCAATTAAATTATAAGTGAGCTATTTGATGTTTCGAGAAACCACTTTCCTCTTGTCACAAAATGGGAATTTTAGTAACGAAGACCTTGAAATCGGTTTTAGGACTTTTTCAAACCGGAATCGCTAAGTGTAAGGAAAGCACACATGTTAAACTCCACCATTTGGAGACTTACTAGAGTCTTCAGCAAAGTTAGTGAAACTTCAAAGATACTCAAATCACTTTCGTGTTCTTAATTTTTCCGAACGAAATTTAGAATATAGGGATAAATTAATAGAGAAAAAAGAAATTATTATTGAGACACGTGAAATTTTGCCTCGAATCCATCAGAATTCGATACTGTGTTAGTTCGATCAACAGAATTCTGAAGACGAAGGATTCAGAAAAGAGGTCTTTGAAGACCTTTAAGTGTATTTGTCTGAAATTAATGATTTCAGTATCTAGCAATCATAAAAATTTACATATTTTTCTGATGGAAATTCTTTGAATCAGATTCCCTTTTGATTCCATCAAAATAGTCTGAGGAAATTTATAAAATGATTCATTTTTAATCAAACCTTTTAAGCATCATGGGCTTGGATTCTTTATACTTGGGGCTTCTCGCTAATATGCTTTTTAAAGCATTTTATACTTGGGCTCATTTTTTCCCTTGGCGATGCTGATCTTTCCAGCAACAAGAATCTTCAAAAATCTCGACGGGTCACAGCGGATTCTGTCGTTTTCCTGTTAATTTCTTATTGGATTTTCCTATTTTTCCTGGTGGATTTGGCTAAAACGTGGCTTTGTTCCGACAGTTTCCTGGATGATCCGAGTTATTTTCTCGATATTTCTGGTGCTGGGAACTATGTGGAATTTCCACATTCTTGGTACGTAGAATTAAGCGACGAACACTGCTTCCAGATTCCTGCCGTCTTTTCAGCAAGGAATACACCGGAACCGACAGGAAGACGCTGCAAACTAGTTCGTTTCCGACGGGTTCCTGCCAAATCCGGGGTCCAGAACCAACGACCTGGGTGCTAGGGTCCATAATCCTTTTATTTAAAATAATATAGCGAGAACCATCTAACACATAAACCACCCACAATTACACGTACTTAAACACAATCACACTTTTAACAGAAGAGAAAAAGACATAGAGAGAGAAATAAAGAAGAACAAGAAGAAGGAGGATCGTCTATATACATATATATATAGATGGTGATCCTAACACTAGGAATATATCGTCTCCATTGGAAGTTTAATCAATTTCTGAAGCATTTAAAGCACAGCAACTACAGTTCAAAGTCGTTTATCACAAGTAAATTCTCTACAGTGTCAGCGATAAACTGAAGCCTTGATATTGCCGACTTTCCCATTGTCCAGCCAAACAGAACACAGAGTATCTATGATCACGCGTGCGCTACCTACCGTCTCATATACTATTTGAGTCAATACGAAAACAAAAACTGTAGTAGTTCCTTTTGTTTCGCAAAAAAACACTGATAACGATTACAAGTTGGTTTTCAGAATTTCAATGCTTTTTTTCACAAGTTCAATATGGGGATGAGCTGATGCCACTGATTGTACCAATATCTGCTCTGCTTTTCCATAATATGTAAGCGCTTTGGAGTAATCCCCCATGTCGGAATACACAAAACCGATGTTGCAGTAGGACGAAGCCAAGTCAGGATGATTCGGAGGTAGAACTATTTTCTGGATGGCAAGTGATCTCTCATACGATGAGAGTGCTTTCGAGTACTCTCCCATCTGGGAATACACTAGACCGATGTTGTTGTAGGAAGAAGCTAAGTCGGGATGATTCGGAGGTAGAGCTATTTTCCGGATTTTAAGAGATCTTTCATGCGATAAGAGTGCTTTCGTGTAGTCCCCAGTGTCTCTATACAGCGAACCGATGTTGTTGTAGGACTGAGCCAAATCTGGATGATTCGGAGGTAGAGCTATTTTGTTGATTTCAAGTGATCGTTCAAAGGATGAGAGTGCTTCCGGGTAGTTCCCAATGTCTCTATACAGCGAACCGATGTTGTTGTAGGACTGAGCCAAATGTGGATGATTCGGAGGTAGAGCTATTTTGTTGATTTCAAGTGCTCGTTGAAACGGTGAGAGTGCCTTTGAATACTCCCCCATTTTCCCATACACTGAACCGATGTTGTTGTAACAAGTCGCCAGGTCGGGATGATTTGGAGGTAGAGATATTTTCTTGATGTCAAGTGATATTTCATACGATAAGAGTGCTTTCGTGTAGTCCCCCATATCAGAATAGATTAAGCCGATGTTCGTGTAGGATGAAGCCAAGTCGGGATGATTCGGAGGTAGAGCAATTTTTCTGATTTCAAGTGATGTTTCAAAGGATGGGAGTGCTTTTGAGTAGTCCCCCATGTCTCTATACAGCGAACCGATGTTGTTGTAGGACTGAGCCAAGTCTGGATGATTCGGAGGTAGATTTGTTTTTTGTATTTCAAGTGATCGTTCAAAGGATGAGAGGGCCTTCAAATACTCCGCCATGCCATAATGCACTAAACCGATATTTCCATGGGAGCAAGCCAAGTCCGGATGATTCGTACGAAGAGCTGTTTCCTGGATTTCAAGTGATCGCTCAAAGTATGTGAGAGCCTTTGAATGCTGCCGCATATTTGCACAAATTAAACCGATGTTATTGTAGAAAGTCGCCATGGTGGGATGATTCTTAGGTAGGACTAGTTTCCAGATTTCAAGTGATGTTTCATAGGATGAGAGTGCTTTCGAGTACTCCCCCATCTGGGAATACACTAAACCGATGTTGTTGTAGGAAGAAGCTACGTCGGGATGGTTCGGAGGTAGAGCTATTTTGTTGATTTCAAGTGATCTTTCATACGATAAGAGTGCTTTCGAGAAATCCCCCATCCTATAGTAGATGTTACCGATGTTGCTGTTGGAAGTCGCAAAGTTTGGATAATTCGAAGGTAGTGCAATGTTTTCGATTTCAATTGATCTTTCATAGAATGATAGTGCCTTTGAGTAGTCCCCCATCTGAGAATACACTGAACCCATGTTGTCGTAAGTCTGAGACAAGTCTGGATGATTTGGAGGTAGAGTTATTTTCTTGATCTCAAGTGATGCTTCATAAGATGAGAGTGCGTTCTGGTATTCCCCCAAATCTTTGTAAATAGTGCCCAATTGGTGATGATAAGTTGCTCGATCTTCATCATTACAGACTGTGTGAAGGAGAATTTTGTACAAATGCTCGGCTTTTGCAGGATAGCCCAGTTTAATAAGTATGTGTCCAATTTTAGCGTACGCATTCCTGCAATCGACTTCACCTCGGAAGTAATCTGTTATTATATTCATTTCATTGTGTTCGCTACTTGCTAGGGTGATACTGACTTCCCATAGGCGATGGCTGCTGTCATGCTGTAATCGCTGAATTCGATCGATGCGGAATATAGTATGTGTTGTAAAGAGAATTTCTGCTTCTGCACTGTTGAAGTGACCGATATCACTGACGTCGACAAACGAAAATGATGCGTTCGCGCATAATTTCGGATCAATTGTTATTACGAAGAGAATACCAACTAAATCTCGGTGTACTATGGGTACTTGCGTCACATAAAGTTCTAAAGAAACATTACGATCTCGACTAGTTGAAAGAAAGTTGTTGAATGACATTAACCCATTTATATTATTTTTGAGTTTCTCGAAGTCTGAAATGGACAATCCTTGACCACGATACACACAGAATTTATCAGTTTTCGTTGAGGTACCGCTTTCCCGTTCACTATGTAGGGTCTCAATATTCCGATGTAAGTCTCGAATGAAGAAACCCATTTTGAGTAAAATATCAACGTCAATCAGTCGAAGACCACGATTGAGCATCGAAAAAATAAAAAATGGACCAGTGTACCACCAAATAGGTGAATGGAGATGATACTCTTGCTCAAACTTATCAATATCTTTTTTACTAATATCACATTGAAGACGGCAGTATTCAGCGAGCTCTCTAACAGATTTATCATCGTCATCCTCGATTTCCAAAAATGCCTCCTTAAGCAATTGTGTAAACATAAACGATGGATCAGTACGATTACAACTGATGGAGATCATATTTCGATCACAACATTGAGAGTCAACTTTCAATGCTTCACAAATCAGTTCAATTTGAGTGTAAATACCTTTTACCTGCGGTATAGTCTTCCCCCAAGATTCGTGAATTGATTGATTATTACAGAAAATATATACTGAATCTAACCGCGAACATGCCTGGATTTCTGGTAGTACATACTGCCCAAGTGAGCCAGAAATAATCATGAATGCTTTTTCATCTTCAATATCAGTGAGAAAATCAACGCACTGATCAACATCTGTAAATGTTTTAATTGCTGCTACTATTCCTCTTAGTTGTTGCATCGAATTTTTATAATCATCGTTGGATTCGTCGAAATTGGCATCTAACCAGATAAGAAGAAAGTTTGCTAAAACTCGAAACTCACGTTCATACATCACTGCAGTACTATTGGTCGAGTTCCTCACTACTCGTCCAATGGCAGCACGTACTGTCGATGTTTGGTTGCTCATGATTGTGTGATGAATGAATAAAATAATTGAGAATTCCTTCCCCTATTTATAACTTTCTGTTTCTTTTGATTTATTGCTATAGATTTCAAGGGCTTTTTCTCTTTCTCTCAATTGCTTATTTACTTGAAATAGTGCTGCAAAAACAACTACTACACTTCGTGTCTATGCACATCAAATAACAAGCAAAAAAAGAATTAGAGAGAAAAAACGAAAAGAATCAAACATACGTTGAATTGAAAGTGCTGCTGACTATTTGCATTGTTTTTCGTCAGGTCGTTCAGCCATTTTCTCACATGAGTGTGACTGAGTGTGCGATTTTCAACATAAGTAAGTGATCTTTGAGCCATTAGTTTGACCAGGAAGCTATCTTTGCAATTCTTAGCAACACAAAATGTAGCAGCCCAATGGAATTGAACCACTTGCTCATCAGGGTATTCCCTAAATTACTAGACATAAAAAATTAAAGACAAGTTCTTCTATTTTATCAGTAATCTCGGTTTCGAAGAGAACACAGAAAACATGATCAGTCGATTCATCAGCGAATATCTACACTACTCGGTGTTCCTGTGGGTTTTGATAATGGGAAATAGTACACTCCGACCGACCCACACGCCCAGATCTAAACCAAGACCCGCCCACCCACGTAGTCTGGGCCAAACCCGCACCCCTTCCACACTCTAAAATGACTGAAGCAGACACAACGACACAACTGGAATGTGGACTTTTCCCCTGTCCTTTGGTGTCCTATGTCCGATAAAATCGTTAAATACACTATTAAGATATAATTTAAACTGTCCTATCATCTATTTATATTAGTGAAATACTATTATTCCTAACCTAAGTGGTGATTGCTGTCTAAGCTAGAGTCGAAATGTGTCGTATGGAGCTTGTCGTCAGCGAAATTTAAATAGACTAACAACCACGCTCACATATTTCTTTTTCCCTTTTACCAGCATTTTTTTATTAAATAGAATTAATTCGATGCATCGTGAAGGGAGGGAGAGAGAATGTTCTGTAATGTGTTTCAAGATTTCTATCACTCTACATCACTGAATAATAGTCTGATAAAATCGGAGGGACATTGTTATTTTTCTTATTTCAGAGTTTTTTATTCATTTTTAATAAACACACATCTTCAAAACAACAACAGTCCTTTTTCACTGCCGATTTTTTGCATCTTCACCCATGGCTGAAGGTGACTATATTGCGAATGAACGTTATCTTGATGTTAACAAAGAGCCCAAAATGCCTCTCACGCCTATACAGGGCTACGAACTGAAACAGCTTGTCTCACTTGAAGAATCAGTTCGATCACTCGAAAGCTTGATTCAGAACATTCAGGGTTTTGTTTGGATTGCTACATGTATCTGTGAAGAAGCAAAAGACGATCTAACACCAAGTGAACGTGCTGCAGTCTGTCTTTACACAATGGATTGCCTTTGTAAACAACTGAATGTTGCTCTACGCAACCCTAGACGTCAACAACTCTTTCCCTACTTCTCTTACCTTAAACTACTTCTAACTGCTCTTTGGAAATTGCCTAATTTTAACGGTCTTGTCTATCGGGGCGTTAAAGTCGATTTAAGTGCTGCCTATCCAAAAGGGAAAATAATCATTTGGTGGGGTCTATCGTCATGTTCAACAGATTTAGCCGTTCTACAATCACAAGATTTTCTAGGCATGAGTGGAAAACGGACGCGTTTCGATATTGAATGTTTCTGTGGGAAATTGATTGAAAATCATTCACAATTTTCAGAAGAACACGAATGTCTCCTGCTTCCGTGCTCGTACTTTGAAGTCATAGACAATACTAAGGAAGGTACAGAATTGACAATCGTTCGCTTAAGACAAATTCAGCTACCAGTGCCGCTAATCCAACCACCATCTACCACCAGTCAACAGCAATTCGCACAAAATACTCTGAATGTTGCGTCAGCAACTCAACATGTGGAAAATCAAGGTACAAGCTCAACACTGCATTTCGCCTTAACTGCAAGTGAACAACTTTCAAAATCTTATGACTTCGGTGTGTTGAAAAATAAGCCAAGATTATCTCTACCTGTCAATGAAAGAGTCTATCATATCCATAGTGTTGGGAAATATCTACTCTATAATACTTCCAGTAACCTGATATTTATTGACGCACAAGGAAATGAAATGTTAAACATTGAGCGACCGTGTTTTTATGCAGTAGACGTTTGCTTGTCGTCATCGTATTTGAATCAACTCTTTATTTTGGGCGGCGATGAGGGTTCTAAATTTTATTCATTAAATAAAACTGCAAATGAATCAGAACAATTGAAACAACTCAAAACTTTCAGTAAGCAAATGAGAAGTTGTACATGTTATGAAGAGACATTGTTGATCTCTTCAGACTCCGACGGATCAATAATTGAAGAATATAATCTGAAAAACTGGAAATTAGTTCAGACATACAAGCCACCAGCAGGCACGCAACCAGGATTTTTGTTTGGGGGGGGGGGGGACCAAAGTATTTGGATCTTATTTAATGACATTCTTTATCTGAAGTGAATAGTTTCGAATTTATTCTGGCTCATGGTTTTTATTTGTCAACATATATTTACAAAATGAAAATTAAAAAAAAATAAATATTTGTTAGGGAATACAATCAAATAGGTTAATTTGTAAAACTTACGTTTTGATTTAGCGATTTCATGAATGATACTATCGATATTCAGTTTTTCATCAATGTCTTTATCAGAGACCGAAAACGAATCGAATTGTCAGATGATTCGATTCAATTCGACTCAACCCGAATCGAATCGAATCGGAGGTGTCTATTCGGTTTCACTTCCAAATCGCAGCACTGAGTGTCATTTTCAAGTATTTTTCGCGCTTTATGTCCTGTCGTTGCAACACTTTGCTGCAATACCACCACTGTGTGGCAGTTCATCGCTGCTGGACAAATTATCATGCAACGAAGTTCGAGGTTTGACTTCTCGAAAGTAAACACCATTCTGTTTATTAAATCAGTCGGAAGTAACGGTGATTGATAATTCTCTTTCTACTATAGTTCGTCTGTGCTTCATCGTAGTTTTTTTTCTGTATAGCCTTAATATTGTTCAGATAGCTACACGTGCACTTGCAGCTTAGTACTGTTAGAATCCGTGGGTGAAAGCTGAGATTTGATTGCTTTTAAAATCTCATATGTATACTAAAAAATTCAGACTAATTCTGTAGAACCCTAATTCAAGAGAACAGCTCCCATAGTGATTATTATGTTCGAAAACTTTGGAGAAAATCATTGGCATCCTACGAAATCAAAAGCAAGCTGCAAAAACCTAAAAGATCTATGCTGGTTGCAAATCATGTCAAAAACTAACCCATAGATAAAAAATCCTTGGTATAGTTACTAAAACTTTTGCAATAATCGGAAGATTTCAGCATTCTCAGAAAATTCAAGAAAATGCGGGTGCATGTGGATTAGAAGTGCATTTCGAAAAATAGACAAGACAGTTCTTTCCCTTGGTTAGAACTTTTAAATGCACCCATACTCAATCTTCTTTTTGTTATGAAATTCATTTTTCCTTGTCTAATCTTTTTTATATTATGATTATTCTTTGCGAAATACACTTAGAAGCAAAAGAAAAGAATACCGTCCATCGAGACAGATAACACTTATTATGGCTGCACAAACGCTCTATAAACAATGCTGTGATCTTCTGTTGTGTATGAGTCGAATGGGGTCGAATTGAGATTTTAGAAAAGTAGGTCGAATCGAATCGAATACAGAAATGAACCGAATCGAACCGGATCGAATTGAGATTTTTCTATTCGTTTCTGTCTCTGATGTTGATAATGGGAAAAAAATGAACCATCAATGATTTTTTTTGGGGGGGGGGGATCGATCCCCCCAATCCCCCCTTTGGGTGCGTCACTGCAAACAAGTATGCTGAGAAACAAATCAATTCAGGCCAATAGCAACTATTCTTTGAAATAGGATTATCTCGATTTAATACAACATTTAAACAATTCATAAACGAACGTTCATTTGATGGAAGTAATAATTTTAAAAATTTAACATTTGGAAATTGCTGAGCAAGTATTGACATTTCACTTTCGTTGTGTAATTAACGTCGAACAACTAGATAACGAATCGAAGGTTGTATTATTGCATTTATTGAACAAGCAGCTAAAATTAATTCTCCAATTAAAAATAATTTCTCGCTCTTTTTTTCTCAATAGAAAATACTTACTTGAATCTCTTGAAAAAACTAGTTTGTAAATACGACATGGTAATTTAATATTGATCAATAAACAACTTACGATTTCACAAACATGAGTAAATTTCGTATTTAATAGAGTAAAATCATTGTCCTTGGCAATTATCGTATTTTTTTTATACTTAGATTTGTTTCCATTGAATGATACAGGTGAGTTTGATCTGACTCGGACTACAGGTAATTGTTGTTTACCGTTTTTATTTGATGGCCATGATAAACAATAAATATGTATCCATCTACAATATTCGCTACCATAATATGTGACGTGCATTGGCCATCGAATAAAATCTCCAATGAATATCTGATTAGCTATTTCACGTAAAATGGATTCAACAATGGAACCACGGCAGAATAACGGATCAAATGTATCGTGAAAACTTAAGGTTAATTTCATTAAACTTCTCATGTAGGAAAAAATAGTTTTGATATCATCAAAAACAAAATCAATAGAAGATTCCAATAATGTAAATCCAGTTCATTGAGAACATTGATAGAGTAAACTTTGATGCTGATGACAAGTTTCAATAGGAATATAGTCGAAATTAGATCAATTATCATTTAAATAATGTCCTTTGTAAGTAATAGAAATATTCAGTATGAAGGCGAATAGATTTTTTACCTTTGTAGAATATATAATTATATCAATACAAATTAATAGACTATAGTTTTACTGTAATTAAACTAATGAAAATATATTTTTTCATAAAGTTTCATTTGAAATAAAGAAGCATATTCCAAAAACTGATGTATGGAATTTGATGTAGAAATATTAAAACTTCTCATAGGCCAATAGTATTTTTATCAATAGTTCAGAGCACATCAAGTGAATATAAAATATTGGACTGTTTTATTGTCAACTAAAAACCAACATTGACTAATCGAGTTCGAACGAATTGAATGTCACGTTTTCAGCATTTACTCTTAAAAATTTTATGAAACGTTAAGAAAAATATTTGTCATGAAATCAGTACAGAAGTTGAAATTATAAAAATTATTTATCGATTTCTAATTAATACTCAAGTTATTTTGGCTCACAGTTAATAATATATGACGTTCTTCATATTGCCTCATGTTATCAAATCTTAGAAATTGAGATCGTTTTGAGAAAAATTCCTCTTGATCCCAACTTTTTTTTCTAGACCTCGCTGTTTTCATATTCTACTGGTTAACTTGCAAAGTACTTGTGGTTGACATAATTGAATAATCATCATTTGGACATTTGGAACAAGTCGATTAAGTAATATATAGAGATCATCCATAGTTTGTAAAACAAGATTAACATAGCGAAGATTTTCATGAGATATCAGCAAATCTCTCAATACCAATCCATTATAAATTTCATAATCAATTCTATGAATAGACGAGAGGTTTTCGTTGAATAATAATTGATTAATTAATGGATTACATGTTTGAAGATAATCCATATCTAAATAATAAGATCAAGATTATCGTCTCATTTTAATAAAAATCTCTTTAATAATTAAAGCTGCCTTCCTATACATCCGGGTTTCGAATAGTTAGGTGAAAAGATTGAAGTTGTGTTAGACTTTCAGTATAGTTATTAACAGATTGAAGATCTCTTTCGCCTGAAATATCAATTAATTTCAGATGCTTTAAATTGGCAAATATTGACTGAATAATACTGTCAACTGTTTATTGTCAAAAAATAATTCGTCAAACAAGTAACATATTCATTAGTCACTATGAGTGATTTCGATCGTAGAGACATTTTAGTATCAGAAAATAATTTTGATAAACAATTTTATTAATTATTTGTTATTTGATCAAGTTTTATTTGTTTATTAAAATCAAAGACAATACGATGGCGACGTTGTTCAGGGTTCGAAGGTGTATAAAATGAATACAGAATATCATGGCTTGACGAATAACGACAGATCGAAAGTAAAATTTCAACTAGTAAATCAAGTAAACAAGTTAAATCTTGACGAATCGAATTCTGTACAAATAATATGACAAATGATTATTTTAAAATGAAAAGATTACCTGTGTCATGAAAAAGACGTTTCTGTTGTTGAATGTCTCCTCAAAAGAATTCAAATGATCACTTTTGATTATATTTTCAGTTTATTTTGAATTATTATAGTTGCGGATACGATGGTTCATGATGCAATCGATGGAAATATAAAGACTTGTCTGACCTTAAAATTTTTAGGATGGTCTGAACAAGATCCAGTCATAACGGTGACAATAAGAAAATATAATTGGTGGAAAAGGAAGATGTCATCTAAATATCCCATAGACTGCTATTTAATGAAATACCATGTTACATTGAATTTCTTCTTAAAAGAAATACTTTCGAAAAATAAATTCAACTAATCCTGTTCCTAGAAGCTTTCCAAGAAGATTTTCCCTATAGGATAAAAGAGGATATGAATGACTTTTGAAGCCAAACGGTGTGTGGGTATGAATAAAGAGAACAACTACACCCACATCCAAAATATAGTTTATCTGAATGATACAGTCATTTATCGTAACTACGCTCAGCAAAAAATTAGAGTGGCGTTTGTCCTATAGAGTAAACGAGTTCAGTCACTGGTTTAGACAAATGTTTTTGCTCGATTCACGACTAATAGACCACTTAACATAGAAGGTAATATTCCGAGAAATAGACCAGTCGCATCCCTGCATACCAAATATTTTCTTCGGATACTTTCAAATGTTGATCCAGAATTGGATACTTTCAGGTGGCTTCTACTGTTCGCCCTTTGAGTATAAACCTTCGTTGATCTAGATTTTTATCCTTAGTAAAGCTTGCGAGAAAATATTCAATGCCTGTAGCATTATGTGTACCGACATCACCATATATGTCATGAAGCTTATCCAATTCAGCAAGTGATAGCTCGAATGGAGGTATATCCTTCACTTTTTCTAAAAGCTTCTAAGCATCGTCGCTCTTGAAACATGCATTCAAGCCGAAATCACTTTTCGACGTTGGCAACCATTCAGAGCAATCATAATAGACCGCTACCCTGTCTTGTTTGGCCCATGAGCATTTCGCGTTATGACAACAGAAAAATGTTCGATATTTCAGATCAGTACTGGTTGTTGGGATAACCTTCGAATTTATTTCTGTTGC
>OENT01000851.1:0-72317 GCA_900239685.1 Rotaria macrura | reverse complement strand
TATAGATGCAGATGTGTTTGCAACAACAATCAGTATCGTTCCTATTTTATGTCTGTCTTTGTAATACATTGATAGAAATAAACTATGAATCAAGTAGCGAGAACAAGCAGTCTGCTCTTTATTTTAACCGTAGAAATAATAGAGGACTATTGCAATTTGTCAGATTTATCAACAAATCTTTAGTATTGTTACATTCTGTATGAATGAAGGTACAATTCAAATGTTAAGAGAGTTCATTTTCTCGTTAATCATCAAACTTCGACTTTTCAGCTGATTTTTAGAGCTTTGGAATCATAACCAATTTCTATTACTGTTGCATTGCATAAAACTAACTACTACTGATATTTAAAAAAAAAATTTCACGGTGAATTATTTCAATCAATCCTTTGATAAGCTAAGATTCTGTTCGATGATGAATTCATCTCAATTGTGTTTCACACGTTAATATCTAAGGAATTAAGTTAAAAAAATGATTAGCGACCATTCAATTGCTACAGTTAAAGGGAATTTTTTTCTAATTAGATTCAACGGTAAGATCGAGAAAGAGTTTCTCCCCATGTGCTTCTAAACATTTCAGTCCATCTATCTATATAGATTTCATTGCAACTTTTTTTAGTAGCTAATGCGAAGAAAAACGAAAAACGCCCCCGAACTGCATCTCTGTCGATGTTGACAAATGACAATAACACTGAAGTGCACCGATTAGAAAATAGTGATACTCTTCAAAGTACCACAACAATAGGCATCAAGCAAGCAGGTCAACGGAACGTCTTATCCAGAAAAACAGATCGTGACAGTATGAGCGAACCTGAGCAAATGCATGATCCTGATGGGAACACCGAAATTGACAATAATGTACTATTTAAACTTCGAAGTAAACAAGAATCAAGGAAAAAAAAACTTAAAACACGACCAAAGCATGGGAAGAAACATCACTTTTGCTCCAAGCATAAGAAACATGATGAATGCCGAAAACATAGAAAGCACGGAAAACATGGTCATCGTCATCATCATCATCATCATCATCACCATCATCATCATGCTAAAGATCGAGATGATTATAACCGAGAGCGTCAGCCGAACAAAACAAATGACCCAAAAAATGATGATGAAGAAGATTATGAGACTCGCCCGAATCGACCCAGCCGAGAACGTGACACACCATGGAAAGTTGACGAGAGAACCACTGATGATTGGTCCATTCGTCGACGAAAAGATCATAGACGAATAACGGAATACAAAGATGACTATCCCGATTTTAAATCGATTGGAAGCGATGACGAAAATATCGAACCGTAAAATGTTTGTTGTCAAGATCTATCCAAAAGCATCATTCCTTATCTTTCTTTTACTTTGATTCACACACAGGATTTCTATTGAAAATGTTTTGCAAAAATAGCTAGAAAAAATCCTTTGTTGTTGATAATTGATATTTGATGCTTGAAATGAAACAATAAATAATCATTTCTTATGATTTTACCATATTATCCATTGAGAACCATCAGAGAAAAAAAAATTAACAAACTATCATTCTTTCATGACCTCATCGAAGTTCAGTTGTATCTTAGTAATAAGAGCCTATAACAATAGAAAAACTGACTGGACAATCCATGAAATCTTTAATGACGATGTAGATCATCTTTTACTTTCAACATATCTTTGTATTTAGAATATATTCAATTGATGTTGACATAGTGGATAACTTTTTTATATTCATTTTTTTCTTATCCATTACTTCTGCTCACACGGGTATTGTTGTTTGCATTTTATATGTCTACAATATCGACGTGTAACATTTTTATCAGTCACTGATTGATTTTTTGAAAAGACCACTCTGTAAAAAGATCGAAAAGCTGATTGTTGGCTAACACTAGTGCTAGCTCAAATCAACTGAAGTAAATAAAAAATATGGAATTAGTAGCAAAAGCCGTATTTTGTTTAATGGCAATGGTTTCTAGTCCACTCTGTATTGATATTTTTAGAAAAAAAAATCAATCACCCTACGCCGAAGCTATTAGTTTTTCTTGAAAAGATAGTCCCAGAATCAGAATAAATAACTTAGGAATGTGACTGTCTTGACGTTATGAAATGCTTATTTTTTTTATAAAAGTTGAATCATGACATTAAAAATAAAAGAATTCAATACGTTAACATCATCATTACTATGTTCATTCTTCCAGAATAGAAAAAAAGTTCTTGAAATATACTGAGGACAATTGTATCAAACTAGAGTTTGTGGAATAATTTAGTTTGATATTGATTATATCAGTCGTTTGGCTTCGAATCATGTATCGAAGTCCGTGTTTGTGTTCTGTTTGTTCATCTCAATTTACTTAGCCACACGTTTTATATTCATTTGTGTATACCAGAGCTCCGCGGGACGACAAAAAATTTGTCCCGTCCCGTCCCGCATCCCGTACCACCTTATCCGGCCCGTCCCATCCCGCTTTATTCGCTTTTTAGGGTCCCGTCCCGCATTTATTAAGATGTCGAGTACTGTTAGAAATATAAGAATAAGTGCTAAAACATTTTCGACATGAAGCAAAGCCTTCAATTCGTTTAGAATGACCATGATGATTAACGACCGCAGGAAAACCAAACGTATTCCAGCAACCAGACGTTCGTTTACCCGTATTTTCTAAAACCACATATTAATTGGGCTTTGTTTTAAGCATAATTCGCAATTGAGAACATGTAAATTTATCTGAATTACGATTTGAAAACGATGGATTGATCAATAAGACATTGGAATCACAGGAAGTAATATTTTGTCCACGTGAAATGGCAATTGGTGACAAAATTTCAGGAGAAGACATTATTTATTTATTCATTAAAACAACAACTGCTAATGTCTAAAAAAACAAAGATATTATTTCTAAATAATAAAAAAAAGATCGGAATGCCGTAAACAATAATTACAATACAATCACTGTATCGATTCAAACAAGTGATATGTTATCATTGTGTGAAGACAAGCAATCGAATGACCTCTAACGTCGAATGCTTAACTCAATACATACATGTCGCAAAACTGCAATGAATGCACAATACTTAATGCCAATTGTGCTTGTATGAACTTGGCGGGACAGAGAAGTTAATTGATCTGGTCCCGTCCCGTCCCGAGAGGAATAAGTTCTGTCCCGCTCCGTCCCGCCATCTTTTCATTTTTACTGTCCCGCGGAGCTCTGGTGTATACTATACGATCCTGAAATCATGATATTACTAGCGTTATATAGGCAAGAATACTCAACGTGTATTTGCATTTTTAGCAAAATGACCTTGATTAAATTAAACATAAAAATAAAAGGAAGGTTCAGCCTTCATGAACCGTTTTCGTATTAATATTTTCAAAATATGAATCACACAGAATAAATTGGTCATTTTTAGCGGAGTATAAGACGAGAGATTTTCAATAATGCTCATTTTAATGATATTTTTTGAAGGAATTAAACAGAAAACTAAATATGAGTGTGGAAGTCTTCTGAATCTAAATCCTTAAAGGCTGAATGTCCCTTGGAAGGTACATGAGTATAATTACGATAAAGTTTAATAGAAGAGGTTATATGAAGAAGCCAAAGATTTTCTTAATTGACATGACCCTAAAGATCATACAGTTGGCATAACAAAATAATTTTCGATTGAATTTTATACGAAAATGAAGATCTTTCAACAGACAAGGCAATTTTAAAATCACTTTTGTTTTCTCAAGTTTTTCTCAATAAAAAATAGAGCATCTTACTTTCATTTTTTTAAATAGATATGCTTAAATATAGTTACAAAGAATTTGATAAAATCATTCCGGGAATTCGATCCCATTCTATCACTGCAGAACACTATCCAAAAGAAAATCGTTCTGCAATAGGATAATCCATATAACAAAAATATCAAAACAAAAGGAATGTTGACCTGAAAGTGTGCCCATAAATAATTGATGTGTTGTCTGTACCGCTCGGAAATTTTCAGGAACAACGGTTCTTTACCTGAAAAGATAAAAGATGTTAGAGAAAAGTCGAATTTTGATAATGTTTTGCTAAATTTTGTTAATTTCTGCTAAGTTCATTTTCTCAGGAACAAAATATTCCTTTTCACTGAAAATTTCAGATCATGTTAAAAGCAGTGTATGCTGTTTGTGGACAAAGTTTAAGTTCAAAATTCTTTTCCTACAGATTTTTGTGAGATGCTGTAATTCTGGTAATAAACACCATGTATTTTCAGAAGAAGAGCAGATAAGTTCATTTTGACAATATTATGAGTACACTGAGGATCCACCCGTTCTATTTTATTAATTGTTTTCTTTCTGTTACACGGAGAACCACCTTCGGCTATTAATGGTTAAACCTACACCAACATTAATTTTCTAAATTTTTTGTCTGCTTTCCGAAGACAAGAATACATCGTCATTTACTGCGTTATTATTAAACAAGCATCAAAATTGCATTGCTTTAAAAAATATTCGGATTGTTTGACTATTACAATTGCATACTCGTAATTTATCTGTTGTTTGATCTACGGCGTTTTGTTGAATCGCTAGACAGATTCCGGTAAGATCCGAATTGAAAAAGAACATGTCTTTTCCCAATAGTATCCCATCCAAATCAAAGTTTGCATTCTAAATAGTTTGGGCTATTTTCGTATAGTTTTGTTGGAAACATTCTGGGTCGAATATTCCGGATTCGAAACGACCACTTCCGACGATTTCATGAAAGCAGTATTCTGGTAGGAAATTTTCTGGATTTTTTCCGACGATTTCCGGTCGGTTTATGCCGAGAAGTACAGCAGGTTGGCAGGAACACACCAGAAAAAATTCGAACAGTTTACGACTGAGATACTGCTTCCATGCTTCAGCGGCTTTCCGTGTTTTCCTGCAGGATCCGGTGAGTTTTCGGCATCTTTCGTGGAGCATCCGGAAGCTGTAGTCATAGTCGTGGGATTGGAAGGTTCACATAAAAGAATTCACTGTGGCAATAGAAATCATCCATGTACCAATATCCGCTTCGAAGTCAATCATACCAAAGTGCAGATATTGTGAGAACAAACACACAAATCAATTTCTTAGACAGAGGTTCCTTCACGTTCAATATTCGCATTTATTGTGACACCCCTATCTTAGAATCTGACGAGACATGCACCATACATCGATTTATATTTTCATACACTCCAGCCCATGTTGCATTATAGAGCAGGCAAGAATTTGAATGAAGTCTTACTCAAAGAATTTAAATAATATCAATGAGAAAAATCCGGTACAAAAACATGTTCCTGAATTTTGCGAACTCACCATCGTTGTTCAAATCTTGTATAGGATTATTAGGAATTTTTAACTGAGAGCATTTAAATGGATCATGACTGTTTTTTATTTAACCAATTTCGTTGTGAAATGTTTCAAAAATAAGTCATGTTTGAAATTTCTCCACTAGATGTTTTCCTGTAGAAGTTCAACAGCTGAACCGAAGTTTACAGACAAAGTGATAATCACTATAGCATCACTTCAGCTAGAAAACTCTGCTTTTTAGCAGGACTCTCTGATTAGTGCGATCCGTACTCTTAATCCTTTATAGTATGATGGGTACAGATAAGATGTTAATTCTTCAGGCTCGTTATCTTTTCTAGTGAATAAATCCGACTAATGGAAAAGTCTTTCTTTGCATATTTCAACGATTCTGCTTAACACCCGTAGGAATACTGAAGCTGAATAATCATATGTGGTTTTATTTTCAATATGTTAGCTGACTCCTGCTAGAAGACGATGCGTATGATTCTCGCAGATTTATATTGTGAACATATTATAAAAGGTCTCCAGCTGGTAGTCGATCGATGGAAAGATAAATATTATCACACCAAGCCCACGGTTCATCATATTGTAGAGTCTCGTTTTCTTTCATAGGTAAATATTGGGAATTTATTTGAAACAATGCTCGAACCACTGTCTTGTTGTAAGACCAAGCTTTCAAAAGCTCTCCAGCGTTAAATTCTATTCATATGAATGAAGATGAACAGTAAGATATGAACAAAAATAACATGTATGAGTAGCTACTCACCAAATTTTTGGACGTTAACAGTACCATTCTGATCATCAAACTCAGTTAGATGCATTACGGATCGTATTTCACCATTAAGGCTAGGGAACTGGCCACAAAGCGCTGATAGAATCCACGAATACTCTTTTTTGTCGTTCTTATATTGTTTAGGAACAAAAAACTCGTAAGTAATCGAAACATTATCATAGCCTCGAATGCCAAAAGAACATTTTCCAACATCATACCATGTTTGGAAAACCATTTGGAAGGTGGAACTCTCGTCTCTTGTTGATATCCCCAACTCGGCGAGGTAGCTGTAAAATCCATGCGTTGCTATTGATGTTATATTTCGCATGATGCCCATACTGTCAGGTGGACTGATCCTCCACCTTTCTTGTCTAAACACAGAAAATTGTTGCGTAGAGCAAAATTCATCAGACTCTGCATTTCCATTTAAAACCAATGATGGATTACGAGCAATGGTGCCGTTCGGTAAAATTGCGAATAATATAGATCGAGCTGCTTCTAATTGTTCGTCTTTGATATTTGATCCTCTCAAATCACTTCTCAAAAGGCTCGCATTAGCGAGAGTCGCACCCATAAAATTTGCAAATCGGAGCGAAGCAAATTTAAAATTGCTACGAAGCAGCTGAGATCGATACAAATTAGCTCCCGTTAAATCAGAAGACGTAAAATCTGAATCATCAAGAATTTGACCAGCAAATGAAGCATGTGCTAGAGAAATCTCCTTGAGAGAAATATTCTCCATTCGAGATAAATCGAATTTATCGAATTTTCGAGTGCTCAAATCGATCTCATCAAAACTAGCACCAGATAAATTAATGGGAGTCTGTTGAACGAACAAAACGCGGAAATCGTAAAGAAATTGTAGGAGAACAGCCTTTCTTGAGGCATCCAATTGACGACAGGTAGTGAGTGTCTTTGCTCGAATTATCAAATGTAATGTAGAACTAGTGTTCCAGTTCGAATATTTACAGGAAGTGAACAACTCAGATACCTCTTTGACGTAAGCTGCTAATACAGTATCCCATCGTAAATTATCAGCAATGAGTAAATCTTGTTCTCGTTGCCGTCGAGCAATCTGCAGTTGAACGAGAGACACTGCTACTGTCAAAAGTCCAATCATGAGAGGCACGAGAACGGACGAACAAACTTTTGTCATATTATCGCCTTTGATTGCTCTTAGTACACGTGAGTTTCTTATATTTATCAAAAAGGTTTGTTTCAGTACTTCTTTGATATAAGCTATTGACTTAACCATACCGTGGCCAATCCTAATTCAGAAGGAGGATATACATAAATGCTGCGATCTATAAATAGGTTTCTAAAATCCTAAAAAAGAAACTTTGCCTGTTCAGGTAAAATATTTCAGATTTTCAACAACCTAACTCGCAGTTATTTAAGTATGGTGAATTTCAGATCATATGCTGGCATTTAGAAACACATCCAACTGCTGTCAAAATATACATATCAGTTGTGTTCATCTATCTCATTAGATGTAATTATTCTAAAATGAAGTCTGTAGAATTCTCCATAGTATTGAACTTTCAGCTCATTCATACGCACTTGAGAGGGTATTCATTGGAATCTATGAAAGCATTCTTCTAAATTCTTCGATTGATCTTTTGCAACTACACTGGGAAAAGGTATATATTTGGATACAGATGATGTCGTCGGATTCAATTAAAATAGAAATAAACTTTCCAAATTTTGAGAGACCTGCATCGTAGTTATTTAAATTTAAAAAGATTTCAGAAATCAGACTGATGTTAAAGACAGCAATCAGCAGACATTCCTAAACGTCTTGAAATACATTGATAGTTGCCCGTGTATTTCTTGACAACCCATACCCGAACCTGAGTGCCAACTCGAATTCTTATAATCTTTTACAGAGATTGAGAAGTCAGAAAATTTTCAAGCCAAGTGGACTCTGTCTCTACTTGACTTGGGTTCCCCAAATCTTATTTCGTAGTATCTACGCCAAGAGAAAATATTTTATCTTTTTAAATGAAGAAACCCTTTTGAATACTTTCGCTTTTGGAACACTTACTTTGAATTGAAGATAAGTTTGTGTTTGCGAATATTTTTTACGCAAACGAATGGCAAAGTCTTGAAGTTTTAATGATGGTGTCAACTTAGATTACGGATTAAAGTAATTGAAAAATAGATTTTAGAGTAAAACTGGTTGTATGAGCACGATCTTATAGTTCCTACGATGATGATAAAATATATTTTTGTTTTGAAAGTTCAACGTGCTAACTCATGCTCGAAACATATTGATCAATGTTTAATCTGAAACTCAAGAGATTGACGACGTGATAAGTCTATTTAAATTTAAAATGTCACCAATGTTTTGAGCCATGTATCTAGCTATGCGATTTCTCTGAGCATAAAAAAGAACATCGTCACTATTTTAATTCAACTATCAACAACAGTATTATGAGTTTTGATTAGTAGAAAACACACGTTCAAACATTTACCAACATCGAGATTCACAAGGAAACCTGTTTTCAAACATGAACTCATGAAACAAGACATTTTTCTAGAGTCAAAAACATTTCTGCACAATGTAGCAAATGACAAATGTTGCGAATATAGTTAGCCGAACATTAATTAATCATCATCCTCCATAGAACTAACTGATCATTCTCTAATAAACACATTAGACGTGATTCATTTTCGCCGAAACAGACTACCATTGTTTCTAACGATGTTAATTATTTAGATAAGTTAATCCTTGCTCATGCCAAATAAAAAACAATGATATCTGATGTTCTCGAAGTTTAATTGCTATACTACGTGGATCACAAGCTATTAGTCTTCTCTGAGTACTGTGCTCACACCTAATTCTCGCATAGAGATTAGTTGTCAATAAAAAAGTTTTTTATTGTTGATTTTACTAAAGAAACATGTCATTCGTTTTACGAACAATAATTTATTCTATAACAAAAAGAAAATGAAAAAAATATTGACTGTAAATGTCAACGGTACTTAATCGAAGTCTTTGAGACAGATGAAAAAATAGTCTGACTGATATTTATTGCTCGACAGTTATGTTTTGTTGTTGTTCATGTTCGTCATTTGTTTCAATATTTGAATCTTCTCTAGAACATATCGGACGTGAAAACGATAAACGATCTTTATCAAAACGAAGTGCAAATCGACCAAGTTGTCCATCGAATCGATTTTTTGCTACCTAGAATTTTGCCCATCATAATATTTCAAAACAAAATGTCATTGTTAGTTTACTTGTAAATATTTAATATGTCCACCGTTGGCTGTACCTAATTTCCGTTGTTGTATGATTAAAATATTATCAGATTCTTGTGATGCTTTTGCTGAACCGAAAATCGATGAAATTGATAAACCTTCATCTTCTTCCTGAATGAAATATAATCATACGTTTTATAAGTTTCTCTCCGAAGATTTTTCCCTACTTTTCTCGGATGAATAACGACTGTAACGTGACATCTATTATTCGTTGCAAACTTTCTAAAACGATGAATTAATGTATCTTGTTTGAAAAAACGATCCCCGTTGGAATAATCCATTCCCATCATGAATTGAAGATTATCAATAATAACATGTTGTATATTATGAATGGCTACGGCGTTTCCCATTGTCTATTGAATTTTTCATCTTTTAGTGATCAACTTGATTCAATGAAAAGTATACTATTGACACTTACATTAATTACTTTATCAATACTTTCTTGACCATGAAATGTCATGAAAAACATTGGTAAACGAGAAAATTGATCAGCATATTGTTCAAATACATGCATATGTTTAGATAAATTTAAACTGTACAAAATAGAAACTAGTTAACGTAGAGAAACTTAAACTATGATAAATACCCTGAATACTGTGTTAACATCACTTTTGCAAGACGATGTGTCTGTATTTCAAAACTGCCGAATAGAGTTGAAAGCTAAGCAAAAATGTAGTTTTTTTTTGAAAACTATCATCCATAGTTGTTCGTAATTATAGAAAACGAAAATAATGAAAATTTTAATATCATATGAACGAAGTTTGATCAACTTATTCATGTTCTTTTACGACTTCGATCGAATAAATAGTGTGTCCGAACAACTCTTTAAAAGTTCCTATGTAATCAACTATACTGTTGGAAATGACTGAAAAGATTCTCTCAATTCTATTGAAATCTATGACTATTTTTTTCCTTTGCATCGTTCATAAGCATATATTTCTGAAACACACTGAACCACTTGTATTAAATTTTATATTCTCACATGACATTGAGCAACATTTTTATTCCCATTGGTTCGATAAAACTTGCAAAGCAGCTACAGCTATTTGGTTACATCTGTTGAAGGAGCATAGAACTTCTGGTAAAATTTCTCTAAGAGACTGTTTTGCCTCTTGCTCTTTCAGGCGATCATGTCGTATTCTATGAAATTACTGTAAACTACCAAAAATGTGTACCATTTCTTATGAACTAATGCATTTAATGATGAAGTATTATACTCCTGGCGTAAACTCATTTATATCCCACGATTTAATTGAACCGATATGATTTGTTGTATTTACCCCTTGAAGGCATAAATCAAGTGAATATTCACTTAAAAATGTTGTTTTACCACAACCAGTAGATCCAGTCAGTACTGTTAATTCACCAGCTCGATGACCTTTGAGAATTTGTGTCAACATTGGAAATCTTTGCCACTGAAATCAAAATGCAAAAAGTTGCTTTTTTTTGGCAAATGAAATATTTACTAACTTGTAATCCAGAAAAACGTGTTCTTTGAAGTAATTCATCACGTACTAAATCTCGAAATGTATCAAATTGCTCAATACATTTATTAATTACAGCAAAACTTTCATTAACTATGGTTTTTAAATTATGACCAGATTTGAATGCCGTATGTGCATTCGTAGGAAAGCTTTAAAATAATTTTTCTAAGTTAAATCTATTGGTTGAGAACTTATTTCTTACCTTATCATGAAACATCGATGTGGGTTGAGTACATTAACTAGACGAAAAGCCAGAGCTTTATCATTTGAATACCATATGTGAATTTTACGTAAATGTTCTAATATCACACTCATCTGAATGAAGAATTTCTAAGTACAATGAAATCTGAGAAAGATATTTCATTTCATCGTACTCGAATAGAAAATTTTGCACTCGGAAGAACAATTGCTACTTTGCCAGTTGTCTCATAAACACATAGAGCATCCCAAATTGAATCAACGAGCACGATTTCAACATTACGTGCTGAGAGTACATTCAAACCAAATGGTGCAATAAGTTTTCTATTAAATTATATCAAATTTTAATTTCGGCAAATAAATAAATATTCTTTACAATGATTTATCATTCGAATATGATTCCGGGTCAAGAACAACAATATTAACAAGTGATCGATCGATATCATACAACGGTGCAACAAGTTGATCTTGATAAAGTCGCATACCATACCGTTGAAGTGTTCCATGGGATAATGTAAACTCCTGCAAAATTAGAAATTTTTCACATATCATTTGTTACGTTAGACAATTCGATGTTTTGAAGAATAAATGTTATCATCCATAAAGTCGTCAAAGAGACATCAATACTGACAAAGCTTTTTGTAAAGTATTCCAATTCACAGATTAAGAATGGAGAATACAAATGTGTACAAGGCTTATATCTTCCGAAGTAAGAATTGAAATATTCATAGTTAATTGCTCTAGTTGAGATGTGTCAAGTTGAAATTCTGAAATCATTTCTTCACGTCTCCTTGAATTTATTTCGAAACTATAGTCAAAATGTTGCATATACGAAGCCAACAATGGTGAGGAATATCAAGTATTCTCACAATTACTATAGCTTATTTAAGCATAGTCTATGTATTCCACTCATCCATTGAAAAACTTTCATAAGAAGAGTGTTTTTAAGCACCGGGAACCGAACATCGGTACTGCAGTTCATGTTGCATACAGCAAGAAACCACGATAAACACATCCAAAGCATAAGAACTATTGTGCACATGTATTCGTGGTGTCAAATCATGATCATTTTAAAAAATTGATAATTCAACTTGAGACATTCATCGAAGAACAGTTAAACATGAAATTCTCACTTAACACATCAGCACAATTTATTTCTTATCAGTAAATAGGATAACCAAGCAGTTGTCATCAACAATTATGTTCGGTTGCGCACAGATTGAATTTCAATAAGTTAACTGTTTACTATAAACATCTCACTCAAAAATTAGTTTTCTTGGAAACTCAATATTGTCATTCAGCAGCATTACTTTCGATGGAAAAAATTTAGAATTCGTAGATCTATTTCCAGACAAGTGTTCTGTAAACAGCTTATGAATTTATTCAAACGTCACTTATATATGTGGTTCGGTCAACTTAATATTAGCTTTAATGCTATGTGTTCGTTTGATTTGTTCTCTTTTGAGTTTAAAAATAGCGTTCATGTAAATTTCACAATACAATAGTCGAATAACAGAATCAGTTTTGGTTAGCACAAGTTCTTCTATCTTTGAATGATATTCTTTATCTAGATAAACAATAAGTTCTTGACAGATAATAACAGATCACTATGTATACTAAAATATATCTTCCTATAGTGTCTCAACCATTTTATCGATAAAATGAATAGGACTCTTGAAAAAAGTTATTCCCTATCAATGAACGAAAAATTTCATAATGACTTTACCTCGTTGAATCCATATCTTGATAGAATGGCAGCTACGAGTTCTGTATCTTTTTCTTCAATCGGTACTGATTCTTGCCAAATTTTACTTTCTGTACCTGACAATAGACTCGTTGGTGGGCTCGCTTTGGGACAAAATGGTCTAAGAAGAAAATAATAACAATGCGGAAACATAAAATGAAAACCCAAATCACTAAACCTTGATTGAAATTGTTGCCATTTCGTTTTAAATTCTACCCAAGTACCAGTTGTTGCACATTTCAAACATGAAAAATCACCTATTAGAATAAATACAATACAAATATGAATAGCCGATCAATAACTTGTTTGCTACAAACCTCGTTCTTTTCCTATATGGATCAGTCCTGTTACTTTATTTGAACTTCGACAGCACAATGCTTTAATGCATGTCCATGATTCATCGAATGGAATTGAATTTTGTCTTAGATATTCTTTTATTTCAATAGCTTGACCAACTAAAGGTGGATTCGGATCGATCAGTGTTTGCTTATTCGATTGTGGAACATTGATTGAATTCAACGATTGAAAGAATTGTTTAATGTGTGGATTAATAAGTAAAAGATTATTTGTTGAACGAAAAATCGAAGCAGAAAACATGGATCAACATTGAAGTAAAGAATAGTAGTATAATTGTCGGCTCGTTCTTTCTCTATCTCTCTCAGTCGATCGATGGTCATTTCATTGATAGAGGGCGCTATAAATCATTGATAGATTTTCATTGACTAGTGTGTAATTTATTTTATTAATAATATTTTTGAAAATAATTTTATTAATGTTTATTTTGTTTTCGTTTCTAATTTTTTAATTATAATTGGTTTTATCCATTGAACCAATACGAGAACTATACATGAAATTACATTGTGAAAATTCATTTTTAGAAAGAAAAGAAAATGCCACTTTCATCTGCACTACAAGCACGTTTAATTGAACGTGGAATTCTAAATGCTGGCAATATTAATGCTGCACTTGGTTGGTTCTCATAAGAAAGATTTGTTCTTGTAATTGTTTTCACTATTTTTTTTTCAATCAGATGCTAGTGCTGACACAGATGAAAAAAGCGAAGAAGTATTTGCCGAAAGTTATGATGAACGTGACGATCATCATCAACCATCCATCGTACCAAAAAAGGTAGAAAAATGAAATTACAGTGTTGAACTTTTTCGAAGTATGTTTTTCTTTCTTTTATCAGACGATTTCCAGTAATTTCTCAGCTGCTGATATTCAAATAGACTTCGAAGAATGTATTAAATGCCCGAACAAATGGAATCCATATCATACTTGTGTTGAATATTGTAAAAAACGGTAACAAAAAATAAGAACACATTTTCTAATAGTTTAGGGGTCCATGGCAACTCTAAGTCTTTGTTTTTTGTATACATATTTAAAAGGAATGCTTTCAAGTTAGGATATTATCGGTGAGACATGTTTTAGTAGCAAGTCCTACTACTGTCGATGTTTTATTCAGTACGAGAACCAAAATAAGTGTGGCTCTTACAGGTTCATTCATATTGAAATAGACACAGTTCGTCTGGTCCTAGCTGTTAAATTTCCACAAGATCACCCTGATCTTTGCAGAACTACTACTTCTATGTTCAGAAGAGACATAAAGGTTGGGGCAGTGTCTTGCGTGATATTCTTTAATGACCATAATTAATTCTACTTTGAGTTAACTGATGGTCAGCTTTTTCACGCGTACGGCAACTAACGGAATATAGGTAATGACAGTTATGTCAAGTGGTTTTGTGTAAATCAAATGTTGCACTAGTTAGTTTCGACTCATGATGACTACCAATACTATTACACAGGGTTGGGAAATAACAGCTGTTCAGAAGGAGCACATCCCCACATTTTTAGACCTTGCATACATACGTCTACGTCGTGTGAGAATCTAGTTTCTTTTCAATGTATTCTTGTTGATCAGAAAAAAAGTGGATAATAAAACCAAATATAGGACATTGATATGCTGTTGGAATTAATCGAGTAGCGATGATCGTGTCTGATCAAAGTCGATGGTCGATCTAGTTAGGCATAGATTGCTGTTTTATTCGCTATACAAATGAATATATAGTTTTCCTTATTTTAAAAGATATGGTATTAAGAATTATACACCAGATCCGACAACTGAGAAACGACGTCGACGAATGCTAAAAAAATATCCATTACCAAGCAATTGGCGTGAAGTACCCGATTCTAATTTAGATCGATGTTATTATTGGAATTTAGAAACGGATGAAGTATCATGGTTACCACCTTCCCATCCACGTTCACATATAACTCCGTCAGCGATGAAATTAAAACGTACGACGAATCGATTGAGTTTTTGCTAGGCAAATTTTCTCAATGAATCGTCTTTTTTTCTTTTAAGAAAAAGAAATGGAAAAAAAATCAGCAGAAGCACAAAAACAATCATCGAGCTCATCGAAAAAGAAGAAGAAAAAGAAAAATTTAAATGATGTAAGAATCTGTTGAAGAACTTGAATGTCGTTTAAAAAGGAATCCAATTTTCTTAGGCCGGAGAACGATCAGATACCGATGAAGACGATTTAAATCCTATACAAAAGTTAAAACGTAAAATCGGTTAGTATATATAATCGTTCGTAATCATTGCCATTCTACGCTACGCCTTGCAAGACTTAGCAAAGGTCTGAAAAGTATTATGACAGTGGATTACGATACACTTAGTTGTTTTTTTTTCGTTACTAAACAGTGTTTATTTATTTTAGCTGGTAAAATGCTAAGTTATGATGCTGATCCGGTAAGTAATCGTAGTACAAATGTCATTATCAATATTTTATTTGTCTGGTTTTCAGATGGACCCATCATCCTATTCTGACGTTCCAAAGTAAAGATGTTTGGAAATGCATGCATAAATTATGTTATAAATATTTTTCTTTTCAGAGGTAACTGGTCATCTGGTCTAGATTTGAAAGGCAAAGCAAAGACTGGTGTTGATGAAACTGCAACTGGTGAATTATTTCAAATGCGTCCTTATCCATCACCTGGTGACATACTACGTATGAATGCTGAAGGTGGATCAAAGAAAAAATCGAAAAATGCATAGTTTGGGTTTTTTGTAAAAATAAAATAAACCAGAAACTAACTATTTCGTTGTCATGTTGATAAATGTATTTGTTTTTTTTGCTTTTATGCATCGAATCCTATCGATATAGAATATGAATTTGTTTCTTTTTCAGATTTCAAAAACATTTTTAGAAATTATCGATTAGCAAGTAAGTGAATATTTCATTTTTCTTTTTAATATTCATACGTCCTAACCGTAAGATAGAGCTTTAAAAGGCTATTATGTTAGACAGTAGCAGAATAATGGATATTATCTACTAAGTGAATAATAAAATGTTTGTAGTATTTTTATTATCAAATGCAAAATTGATGCTCGTTTTCATACAGTGTGGAGAGTTAGATTTAAATGTTCGTATTTTTTTTTCATAATAACTAAAACAAAGCAAGAACACTAATACTAAATGTCAATGAATAAATTTTTTCTTCTAAGCACACACAAACATATTTATATTCATATTTATATACGTAAATGTGTAATGTTTATATTCGTACCCAAATAATGCCATCTTCAATATGTACAATGAAACCGGTCGTTTCATCACGATATTGTTGTGCATGTGATTTTGCTTTCGTACCGACTGTTGTCTTTGTTACTTTCGTATATATTGGTTTAATCGTTGACATTGGAGCTTTTGATTCTTGAATATTATTTTCCGTTGTTGTTGATGTTGTATATTTTTCTACTGGTATCATGGTACTCTCTATTATTGGTGGTGAAGTTGAAGGAGATTGTTTTTGAAATTTTACTTTAGGTTTATCATTTGTTGATGAAAGTAAATTGAGTAATAAGTATCGATATGTATTTATTTCTGACCAAAGACTAACAGCACTTTCACGTAAATTTACAATAATACAATCTAATTCTGGTAGTTCCATTTGTAATTTTTGATATTCTCGATCGGATACTTGATAACGTTGACGATTTTGTTCTATTATACTACGTAATTCATTTTCAAGTTGTTCTAGAAGAATTTACAAGACAAAATAATAACATTAGTCGATTATCTCTTTTATATACCTAATTTAATTTTAAGTGATTGATTTTGCTCGATTAATATACGATGTTCTTGTTTTGTTGAATCTAAAGCTGTACGAACTTCATGTGGTTTTGGTATTTCTTGTTGTTCATTACGTTTCGTTATTTCATTACGCATTTTATCTAATTTTATTTTGTATAATTTTTCCAATTCAACTAAACGTATATCGTTAAGTTCTTGATAATCCATACTAAACAAAATAAGGAATTTATTGTACAGAAAAACTTTGCTACTTCGAACTTGTAAAATGATGTCTATTTTAAGACAAATTTGATTTGCTCTCCGTTGTGACTTATTTATCAGTATACATAGGGTAGAAGTTTTTATGAAGAGATCAATGCCTACAAATATCCATTGTTTACAGTGAATACAACTTTTCATGAGAGTGGTAATTGATATGCCGCCGGTGATAGTTCTACGTTTATATGTGCTCTATTTGAAAATAGTGTGACCCGTTCTTTTTCTTTTTAAATCCTGGATGAACCGCAGGGAAAATGGAACTCATACACCGCCTTAAATAGAATAGAAGAGATACTTGTTTTTTATTTTGAATATTTCTGATTTCGTAAAGCTTGCTGTCTGCGCGAGGTAAACTCGACAGATTCTAGATAATATTATTCACAATGACTTGAATTGTATGATCGTCTATTTTTATTTTATAGAAGTTCGAAAAGAATTACTCACCGAATTTGTTGTACAACAAACTGAAGTTCATTTTTATTGAATTCTTTATTTAAATCATATTGAAATTTTTCTAAGTATTCGAATTCTTGTTGCCGTCTATGATAATATTCTTGTTCGAATGATAGTTGTTCTTTGAGAGTACATAGATTATTTTCGTTTTCTATTCGTTCATAAGATATCTTATCATATTCATCGGAATATTTAATTAATTTATTTATGTATTCATCATATTGATTTTTGTACATCTAGATAAAATAAAATTAATTTGCAGAGAAATGAATACTCAATAGTTGAAATGCAACGCGAAATAATATTATAGATATTTCTCTTTTCTAAGTATTCTAGTTCATTGACTGATATTCTAGAATATTTACAAGAACTAGTCGATTTATCGATCATATGGAAATCAATCGTTTTCAATAGATTCTATCTCAAATAATACGCAGGAATTAACACTATTGAACTTCGATAATAAAAAAATGACTGACCCGATAAGCTAGGATTAGTCATGTGTATTGTGAGATATAAGCGTAAGTATTAATCGATGGCTCAAAAGTAGTTGTTACTTTTTCGTAGACGAAATGAAAAAAAAAAGCTAGAAAACTGATATCTGTTTTCATATTCTGATGAATCGACACAATAAAACAAACTCAAAATAGGAGGATCGAAAACTATTAGATTTCATATGAATGAATTTCTTACTTGTAAATCTTGTTCTCGATTTTCATATTGTCGTTGAAGTTGTGCTAATTCTTGTAAATTAACTTCAAGTTGTTGTCTCATAGTTCGAAGTTGTTCGGATTGTTTTTTATCATTTGAAGATAATAATTTCATATTATGTTGATAGAATCGAATATCATAATCAGCACGTTGTAAACGTATTTGTACAGATGTTTGTACACGTACTTCATCATTAATTTGTTTACGTAAATTATTCAATTCTATTTCAAGTGGATGTTGATAATATCTAGTTGCTCTTTCATTATCAGTTTTTTGTTCATCATGATTATGTCCCATGTACTTTCTATAGGCATCGTCGACTTGTCGACGAAGATTAGCATTTATGTTTGCTAAATGTTTTATTTTATCCAGATAATTTTCAAAACGATTGTTAAGTATATTTAATTCACGTTTTTCAGATTCTTCTTGAGTTTCACGAAGTTCATCCATACAGATTGTACTTGGTGGTGTGCCAATAGTGCTGTTACTACGTCTATTATTCCTGCGAGATGTATGTGAAGTTGTTTTTTCTGGATTATTCAATGTGCCAGTGTGCGTAGACATAGAAGATGGTGCCAAAGGCGTTATTTCATTTAATAGCATTCGAGAACGATCAGCACTTTTTGCACGTTCATTATTATTATTTGTAGAGCTTACGGATGGTGAAATAGGTCTGCAGGGTACTGATGAGCCATCTGTTTCATAATACGTCGTAGCCTTTGCATTTTGTTTAGTTGAATGAAAAGGTTCGTTATCGAAGCCTACATTTTGATTTAAAAATGAACTAGTCATTGTGTGCAAATCTTGCCACGAATTAATAATTGTTCCTCGCCGCATTTTCTATGTCACTATGTATGAATAAAATAGAAACATCCAATAAATAGATCGAATTGATGGTACTGTTATGTATATTAGAATAACGATTTGTACATACCTGTTATTTTTTTTTGTTTGTTTTTCGTCAATCAACAGACATGAAGAGATAAAATGACAGTTTTATCGAGCCTGATACATTTAATCTATGCAAATCAGAGAAAACAAACGATAGTTGTTGTTTTTTTCCGAGAAGGTTTATCGGCTTGTTTTTCACATGTATTTCATGACGATCTTTTCTATCTGAGATCAAACATAATCTCTGATTCAATAAAAGACTTATGAATTTATGTTCATTTAATTTTACATGTCAAAATGACTCGTCTTTACAAGTTCATATTTTACAGTCGACTATAATTGACATGACGATATTAAATAGATATGATTAAAATTTTTCAACATAACCTTGATAAAAGAAAACAAAATCAGTAGTTCCTCACTTGAATCCCTGCTGTTGAACATACTAATGATGATGATAAAAACGACGTAACTATGCCTTTCTTTCCTTCGTGCTCAAAATAGAAAGTTCTATCGTATTTATATTTAAACACGTATATGCAACTTTGTGTGTGTGTGTGTGTGTGTGTGTCTCTCTCTGTCTCTCTCTCTCTTTCTTCTCAGTATATGTCCATCGTATTCGAAATACATACGCTACGAATTGGTGGCAGCAGTGCTAAAGTGTATGTGTGTATGCAGACACGATACGACAAATTACCGTTTGGTATGCATACATATACATGCAAGAATATAGAGATTAGATGAAAAGTACCGAGAGCGAGAGCGAAGAGAAAAAAAAATAAAAAAAATGTGAGGTAACCTGCAGGTTGATGACAATCAGAATTCTTCAAACGAGAATAGCCAATGAAATAAGCAATATTTGCTTGTCGATACTATCAGATGATAAACAAAAGTTTATTTATGTTTCTTCTCCGTAAAGAAGAAGGAACGATGACAATTATACAAGTATACGATGAATACAAACAAAAAATTGATTTTACTGACTCAATTGTATATTTTTCATGTTCTTTCGATTGTATTTTAAGTTTGTTTGAAAACGATTACTTACACTTGATCACATATATTTGTTCGCTCGGACATCGAGCAGGTTGTTGAAGAAAAAAAGAGAATTGCATGATGCAACAATTGGACATTCTATTGTCGATCGCAATCGACTCGACGAGTCGTTGTTGGGATTAAAGTGTTGTTGTTATTCTTGCATAATCATTTGGTATCAGATTTCTTTCCATTTCATTTTTTTTTGTTTTACCTCATGTTCGTTTCTCATTCTTCTCATGCTTTTGCAATTGGATACATTTCAATTGATTATATTCATTTTCTTAAAAAATATAACATACACTTGAAAAATAAGATTCTTTTACATCTAATTAATAAAGATGATTAATATTTGTTTTGTGAAGTTTAACAATTCAAAATTTTCCTTTTGACATTTCGATTATTATTTTAAGAACGATCGATTCTTCGAGTTCTTCCATTTGTATCTTCGCATGAAATATTGATAAGGAGTCATTACAGTAAATAAAAATAGTACGAATGCAAACATCACTATTGTTCGAAGTCTAGAAACAAATAAAAACATTGCATATGGATATAAGTTTATCCTTCCATCTGAATGTTCACTTGAACAAGTTGATAGGATATTTGTTCATCATCTTGAAAAAATACTTCACCTTAAAAGATTTAATTTCTATTTATTTGAAATGATAGCAACGTCGTTTGAAATAAGATACTCATGAAAAATGAATTCGATGAATATAATAACCTTCATACAAATCTTTCACTTGTCTCCGTATAGCAAGAATTATTTATTTTTGTACTATTTAAAAGATTTTATTGATAAACGATTGCTATACCTAGAAGTATTTGTTGAACATTCAATTGATGATCTCTATTATATTCAACAATTATTTATTTGTTTAAATTGCCATTGACGATCTACATAAACTAATGCATATTCTTCTTTTCAGATAATTGTTTTCTTTGTTTATTCTTCTTGTTCTGCTAATATGGATCAAACAGATCTCTATGATCAATTTGGAAATTATATGGGTCCTGAACTTGAATCGGACGAAGAAGATGATGAGCAACAGAATGGTTATCGACAAGAACTAGCAAATGCTGATCAGACGAGTGATATGGTTGGTTGATTGTTTGATAATATTTGTCTTTGCTTATATATGTATTGTTATAGGAAGATGATGCCGATGATGCTGGAGGTGAACACGAAGCAATAGATGTCTCAGCCTTATCAACAGCTGTCGTCTTACATGAAGATAAGAAATATTATCCAAGTGCTTTAGAACTCTATGGACCCGATGTGGAAACAGTTGTTCAAGAAGAAGATACACAAGCATTAACTGAACCAATAATAGCACCTGTAAAAAAAGCAAAATTTTCCTTTGTCGAACAGGAAATACCGGAAACAGTCTATGATCTTGAGTATGAATAATTCAATAATATTTTATCCGAGAAAAATTCCATACATTCTTCGTTATTTACTATTTAGATATTTAGCTGATCTAATGGATAGTCCTGAACTTGTACGAAATGTTGCTATTTGTGGAAATTTACATCATGGAAAAGTAATAGAAATCTTTCCTATGATTGAAATTCTTTGTTCGTAATTAATTTTTTTTGTCTCTTCTATCTTTTTAGACAACATTTTGTGATGCATTAATTGAACAAACTCATCCATATTTAGCATCAACAGAAAATAAAGAAGTATGTTGCCTTAATTTTTGAAAAAAAAACATCAGCAACATTGCTTTTATTTATTTCTAGTTGAGATATACTGATACATTATTTACTGAACAAGAACGTGGTGTATCAATAAAATCAATACCATTTACAATACTTCTACCAGATCTTAAAGATAAAAATTTTCTTTTCAATATATTAGATACGCCGGGACATGTGAATTTTTCTGATGAAGTTACAGCAGCATTTCGTTTATGTGATGGTGTTGTCATATTTGTCGATGCTCATGAAGGTGTTATGCTTAATACCGATCGATTAATTAAACATGCTATACAAGAACGTCTTGCAATAACATTATGTGTCAATAAAATTGATCGTCTTGTACTTGAACTTAAATTACCACCACAAGATGCTTATTTTAAAATTAAACATATTATTGATGAAGTGAATGAATTAATCAGGTACAAATATATGAAAATATGATAGAGTAGAATTACATAGAACATCATATTGTTTGATGAAAGATTAGAAATAGATGAGTGTTCATATTTCTAGAAGAATAACAATACTATTACCGATAGTTGAATCAAAGGGAAAATCTTCGTGAAATTAAGAAAACTCTGCGAAAGCTATGATGTATTTATGTTGTGAGGTTTTTGTAAAATATTATAACGAACTGTTAGACATAAAGAATATTTTGTGATGCATTCAAAAGATTTCTTTGTGCAAGTAAACCACATATATCTATTTGGTTGATCATCACGAAGAATCATAATTTCTAATTTAATTTATGTTCATCTGAAAGACTTGTGTAATGATTAGCTATTGAAATCAAGAAGTATATTGCCTAACGTTTATTTTATACCTTTTTATAGAACGTTTTTTTTTTAAATTTTTTCCTTCTTTTTATTTATAGAACGTACTCTGAGAATGATGCTACTGCTTCATTTGTTTCTCCATTACTTAATAATGTGTGTTTCGCCAGTTCGTATTATCGATTTTGCTTTACACTTAAATCATTTGCTAAGATTTATGCTGATACACATGGTAAGTGAGAATCGAATATTTCAAGTTATTTATTCAAGATAAATCGTAATTGATCCGATGTATGTTTCTATTTATTTTTTTCTAGGCGGTGCATTCGATTTTCAGCAATTAGCAAAACGATTATGGGGTGATATGTATTATAATACGAAAACGTAAATATACATTAAAAAGGAAGGACAAATTTTATTTATGTAATTATTGTTTCTTCTTTTATATTAAATAGACGAACGTTTGGTAAAAAAAGTTCCACAACGAGTACATCTCGTTCGTTTGTTCAATTTATTCTTGAACCACTCTATAAAATTCTTGCTCATGTAAGTTTCCTTTGTTCGATTGTTTGTTTTAATAATTGTTAAGATGGTGAAAAAACAAACAAACCGAACGTTTTCTAATTTTCTAGGTAGTTGGCGATGTTGATACAACACTTCCGGGTGTTATTGATGAATTAGGCATTCGATTAACGAAAACAGAATTAAAACTTAATATTCGTCAATTGCTTCGTCTTGTTTGTGCTCGATGTTTTGGTGAATTTAAAGGTTTTACGGATATGATTATTCAACATATTCCATCACCAGTTGCCAATGCTCGTAGTAAAATTGAACATTTATATACGGGTAGTTTACAAGAAGATATTGTTACTGATATGAACAATTGTAATCCTGATGTAAGTTAAACTTTAAACGAGAAACTTAAATTTTGACTAAAGATAGGGAACAATCGTATCAAAGTTTTGATTATTTTAAACAATTTCTTAATAGAAATTAGCATTGTTAATTGACGTCATTAAGGATTTTAAATGAATGAAATCAAACAGATCAAAATATCTAAAAACTGATTTTTACCATTGTAATAACAACATGCGAAAAAAATTTACGACTATGAAACAACAAATTGATGCAGTAACGACTACTGACAAGTATAAACACAGATCCAAAAACATATTTAACTTTTCAGATAGATACTGTAATCAGTTAAACTTGATCGCTGCTTGTCTTTCAGTATTAGTATTTGTGAAAAGACAAAAAAATCACTGATGAGTTTTCTTTTCAATTATTTGTTTTTGAAGGCACCTGTCATTATTCATACAACGAAAAATTATTCAACATCCGATGCAACATCATTTCATGTCTTAGGAAGAATTTTCTCTGGTACACTTAAATCAGGACAAGACGTACGAATTCTTGGTGAAAATTATAGTTTAAAAGATCCAGAAGATTCATTTTCATGTGCCGTTGGACGATTATGGGTATTCAATGCTCGGTTCGTGTGTTTAGTTTTCTTTTGGTTCTATTACCAAAGAACAAAACATTGTATTATAATGCGTTTTGATTTTATTAGATACCGTATTGAACTTAATCGAGTTCCAGTTGGTAATTGGGTATTAATCGAAGGTGTTGATCAATCCATTGTTAAAACAGCAACTATTGTTGATAACTCAGGTTTAATACGAGGTCGTCGAATGAATGTTTCAAACATTGATGATGTAAGTTAAACGTTTATTCAAATGTACTTGTTTTTCTCTCGGTGAATCCACGGATGGTGGCGGATGAAGACCATAAGGTTCCCTCTTTCTCTACTCGGCCGGGGCTTCAGAAATTGTTAAAACATCATATGTAGATGTATGTAGTTCTTCTCATATGAAATAGGTCCTGATAATCCAATCCTATTAGTTCGATCGTTGATAAATATTCTGCTATGATTGCAGATTGTATGTCTCGAAAACGAAATATATTGTTAAGAAGTATTCGAGGGTTGATTCGATTATTCAGGATTTCATTGCATATTATTTTTTGTTTTTCTAGGTACAAATATTTCGACCATTAAAATTCAATACTGCATCGGTGATTAAGATAGCCGTGGAACCTGTGAATCCATCTGAATTACCGAAAATGTTGGATGGTTTACGTAAGGTTAATAAAAGTTATCCATTATTAAATACGAAAGTTGAAGAATCTGGTGAACATATTATACTTGGTACTGGTGAACTGTATCTTGATTGTGTTATGCATGATCTTCGTCGAATGTATTCAGAAATAGGTTTGTTTATTTTTATGAATGCTTAATTGGTTCGTACAACTAAACTTGAATCGTATTTAGAAATAAAAGTTGCTGATCCTGTTGTTACATTTTGTGAAACAGTTGTTGAAACATCGTCATTGAAATGTTTCGCTGAGACACCGAATAAAAGGTAAATATCTATGCAAAACGTTTTTTGCCATTGAATATGTTCTGTTTATTGTTTTGTTTCAAATTTTTCATTGATTAGAAATAAATTAACTATGATAGCTGAGCCATTGGAGAAAGGTTTAGCCGAAGATATTGAACAAGAAGTTGTTCAAATCGGTTGGAACAATAAACGTATTAGTGACTTCTTTCAAAATCGTTATGATTGGGATATACTTGCTAGTCGATCTATTTGGGCGTTTGGACCCGATATAAATGGACCAAATATTCTTCTTGATGATACATTATCACATGAAGTTAATAAAACATTGTTAACATCTGAACCTGTTAAAGAATCAATTGTACAAGGTTTTCAATGGGCAACTCGAGAAGGACCGTTATGTGATGAACGTATGAGAAAATAAAAGCCAATGTTTTCTCCTTGAAGAAATACTTGACATTTGTTTTTCTCTTTTTATTCCTAGCTATTCGAAATGTTAAATTTAAAATTCTGGATGCATCGATTGCACAAGAACCAATTCATCATGGTCGTGGTCAATTAATTCCAACAGCTCGACGTGTTGCTTATTCATCCTTCTTGCTCGTACGTATAATTTTCGACTTGTATAAAACTCTAATATGTATTTTCGAAACGTAAAACTGATGAGCAAATCAAGCAACAATACGAGTCTAGTATGAAAAGATATCCATCTATGCATTAGTCATCCTTTTCTTTCCCTAAACAACTGCTTCGAAGCTACTTACAAGTTTTTGATTATACGCGAATTAGACTAAAACCTAGCGTATTTTTCTGTAAGTTGAAAAAGATTATATAATAATTGAGACACATGATTTATCCAACTTAATGTATATATTTTGTGTTTTCCATAGGCATTTTTAGTTCGTTTCCGGTTATGAAAAATATATTTTTCAGTCATTCATGAGTTAAGGTATTTTTACTTTTGTCATAAATAACGGTATTTTCTTTCGTCAAATGATAAGACAGTCCATTGATATTCATCGGAAATCATGTGATTGTATGATCTTCAAATTTTCTTATGTGACATAAAGAATGGTTTCATATTTGATAACTATGATATGTGCCAATCATGTAAATAGATTGCTTGTTTTGCATTTATCATAAAACTGAAATGATCCTAGCACGTTGTTCTCTTCTGTTGTTTCTTTACTTGTGACATGATAAAGAATTTGATTTAGCAATTGTCTAATCGAATTTGAAAGGCATGAGTGAAACTTTAGCGATCCTGTTAGTCTCATCGATTAGCTCACAATGAATACGCAAGATCAATATTTCATATAACTGCCTCTAATTATAATGATATTTTTATTTATGAATACTACCTATTGCTCTAGTAAAAATTATAGAGGGATTTAGACATTTACTATATTTTCATCAGTCTATCAGATCTTGAATAGCGAAATTATCAAGTAAGTAAAGTTATCAGATAAGTAGATGTTTGAATTTTAATATGCAATTTTAACTACGAGTAAATCTTAAACTTAGGAGTCATTTTGAGATAACTATCTATTTTCATATTTAGTGTATCGTATATCTCTCTGTATGAATGAGACTTTGTAGAAAAATTTTGATGTCATTTGAAGCAGTTTTCTCTCGTTGCAGTTCTATAACCAAGTTCTAATCAGGAAACAATACACCCATGGATTTCAGTAGCAACGGTTATCTTGTTCTTTTTTTTATGTCAATCATATGACGAGTAACTTCATGCTGAAGTGTTTATCATTCGTCTCTTCTTTTTATTGATCAGATGTTTTTCGTACAGCTTCTTGATAAATTCGATTGTATGATTAATTGATTCTAGGCAACTCCTCGACTTATGGAACCTCACTATTTTGTTGAAATCGTTGCCCCAGCTGATTGTGTATCAGCTGTTTATACAGTACTGAGTCGTCGTCGGTAAGTACTCACTTCTTATTTTCCACAGAAGAAAATTATAAAATTCGATTCGATAGTGGTCATCTGACATTTGATGGACCCGTACCAGGTTCACCACTCTATACACTCAAAGCGTTTATTCCAGCTATTGATTCAATGGGTTTTGAAACTGATCTTCGTACACATACACAAGGTCAAGCATTCTCTATGTCGGTATTTCATCATTGGCAGGTAAGAATTCAACTGTCATCTTTGTTTTTCATAGTTATTTATTGAAATATGACTACATGCAGATTGTTCCTGGTGATCCACTCGATAAATCGATTACTATTCGACCATTGGAAGCTCAACCTACTAATTATTTAGCAAGAGAATTTATGATTAAAACACGACGCCGAAAAGTAAAGATTAAATTTTGTTATTCATATATTAATTAACTTGAAACAATAAATATGTATTCTTTTTAATCGTCTAGGGTCTTAGTGAAGATGTTAGCATTAATAAATTCTTCGATGATCCAATGTTACTTGAGCTAGCCAGACAAGATGTCCTACTCAATTATCCAATATAAATGAACAAATATAATCTTGCTGTCAGATAGATTTTGTCTGTGTTTGTCGTCTATCTGATTATGATATTGTCAATGTTCTTGTTGTTATTAAAAAAATAAATAAAATTTTCTAAAAACAAAATAAAATATTTATACTGAGTCCAACTAGAAAGGACAGTTCTATGTCATACGATTGAAAGATTTTTATTGTAAATAAATGACAACAAAAATTATCCTAATTTGACTACAACAATTTCTATTGTTCATTACGTCATTTCCAATGAAATAGTGAATTATTTAAAAAGATACCTATTCATATGAATCTATAAAATAAAAAATAATAGAAGTAGAAGAAAAAAAAATCCGTGGTCATTTATGAAGAGCATTGAAAAATATATTGTAACGATCATTACTTGCAAGTATACTTGTTGTATATTGTTTTGGATAGAACACTTTAACTTAAATTTATCGATCCTTTCTCTGTCATAGTAAAGAGTTGGCTTTTTCTGTGCTGTAAACTCTAGCTTAGGTTTAGAAGAATCCACAAATATCCTAGTTTTATTCAACAAAGTCAATTTCGATTAAATATGTAGCTATGTTTCATGACTCGTCAAATAGAGTAAAAATAGATACTGTTATCGAAAATGATTATTTAAAAAATTTAATAGATAGGTGGAAGGCACCATTAGATCGTGATAACATTTTTAAAACTGACTCAACACTTGTCCTATGTGATATGACGAACATATCTGTTGATGCATAAATAGGGTACACACCTAATCCGAGTTTTAAAAGAACTTCAATTTTTTTATATTTCGATCGAACCTATAACTATGCATACGTAATTCCATAACGATCATCGTGATCCAGTATGCGCCGGTAAACCTCTACAATGTAATGTTCACTTTAGTAATCGAAGATACTTCTATGAAAGAATATAAATATAACTTTCATTTATTGACGAACGCGATGAAAGCTTGAAAACATTAGTCTACACGATAGAAATATCATCGAACGGATCATTATGGGTGTAGTAAAACTTTATCTGTGATTTTTTAACAGTTTAGTATCGATTCGACATCTTTTCACTTATTGCGCATGAAAAGAATTGTGATGAATCAGGCTGTATATTAAAAGTTTAAAAAGATGACGGATCTATCTTGATGAATGTGCTGATGCATCTGATTTATCTTCTTAATAGAAAAGTGTTTAGTCTTGACAGTTTTTGTTTATGAATGATCATTATGGGAGATTTTGAATAAAAAAACGTCTACGATCATTGTAGAGGTGTACTGGTGCATCATGCAACGATTTATTTATATAGCGACACACATACATACATGAACTCTTAATGTCGACATCAACATGGTCCCACTAATTCAATGCTTATTCAATCTTATCCTTTTCTTTTATCTATTTCATAGATAAGTAAAATATTTCGTAACTAAGAAAAAAAAACATTTATACTTACATTTAAGTATTTCTATAGCATGATCTTGTTATCTTCATTATTATAGACAGAGTCAAACTTCATTTCGTGATAGAGAAAAACGTGCTCACACAAAGAACACGAGAATTTTTCGAAATATGCAGTCTATACCACCCATTGTTGGACTAAATCGTATTGGGAAGTTGGATACTCTTCGCAGTTGCACAACTTCTAGACATCTTCTTATTGCGACTTTCACATTTCTTGGTTTATTATCGGCTGGATTACTTATTACGGTTATTGTTCAAGCACAAAAAACTGGAAAAAAAGGAAATATCGACACTATCGCTAGTAGTACTTCTGCTTCTAGTACTTCTACTACCAATACTAATAACACTGAATTCGGTAATCTATGTCTTACTGAAGGATGTATTTCAGCAGCATCATATCAATTACGATCTATAGCTGATGAACACTCATCAAGTTTATGTACAGATTTTTATACATATGCATGTGGTGGTTGGCAAAATACTCACCCTATTCAATCATTTGAAGTTGAACGAACAATACTCGGCGACATCAATGAGCAACGGGATTTGGATATTGAACGTCTTCTAAATGCACCTATATCTCGTCTGGATGAACGCAGCTGGGAATATAAACTTAAAGTTTGTTTCAATTCAAATTTTATCTTCAAATTAAGAAAAATACAGTATTTATTTAGACATATTATTCTGAATGTAGAGATGATTATGCACGCGTACCTAATAGTGGAACATACATGATAGGACTTATACAAGATAGTCAGACGATTAATGGTTGGTTTGTATTTGATAATAGTGTTGCGAATGCTAGTCAATCAGGACTATTAAAGAATCAAACTCTATATAAGCAAATGGCTCATATACATGGAGATCTTGGCAAGTTAATCAAATCTTAACTTGCCATTAAACTCTTATTTTGCTTGTTTTTCTTCATATTAGGTGCATTAGCAGTGTTTGGCATACGTACACAATTCGATGAAAGCGATACGAGCATAAAACGACTTGAAGTATACAATAATATGACAAACATTGATCAATGAATGATTTTCTTGTTTTTTAAGTTCTATCCCGCTGGTCTATCTATGGAAATTAACGATTATCTAAGTGATGATCCTATATCGAATTCGGTAAGAAAAAAATTATTATTTATTATCAAGACAAAATACTAAAAGGAATACTTTGTATGACTATAGTTACTCCTGCTCTTGAGAAAAAAAGCAATAGAACTAGATGTATAGTTTGGTGATCGCATAAACTATTCAGCTCATTAGGATCATATTTCCGAGAATATACTCAACGAGCAATAATCACAGGAGAGTTCAATGTGTAACTCAACATTTTACTAAAGGTCTTCTTTACATGTATTCAATATGATTTGTTTCAATATTTATGCGGATACGCATTAGATAACACACATCTATTCTTACTGGTAAAACAAAGTTTGCAATCTTAAGCAGATGGCTAAGTAGAGAACAGCAAACGATATTATTTCGTAGCTTTTCCGATTCTAACTGTAAAGCGAAAATTCGAATCGATATTGATCATCGTATGAAGTCAATTAGAATGTATAGTTTTTCATGTATGATAATGTGTGCTACATATGTATAGATGACATAGAAATGTTTAATCAGTATTTTATTGTTCGTAAAAAACTAGATTTCGGATGGATTATTTCAAATCGAATCTTTTGATTAATTTATTCGATAAACATCACTGAAAGTTCAACTATCTCGATAATTGTTCAATTCCTTTTTGTTTTGTTTTCTTAACCAATAACATTCATTCATTATTTTCATTTTAAAATATTTAAATCTGTTCATTTATTTTTAGCGTCGTGCAGCATTCCAATTTTATATTATTGAAATATTAAGAATATTTGCACGAGAAGCAGGAATAGCAGATCCTGGTCTTAGCGATCGATCATCTATTGTAGCCAGTGATGTATTTGATGTCGAAAAATTTCTAGCCGAGGTATGTAGATTCGTAATATTCATTCAATATCGAGTATATGATATTATTTGTTAGAGTCTTAAACGTAATCCTTCTACTAGTATGCCACGTGTAACAACTTTACAAGAAATGTCATCACAATTTTCGGTAAAATAAATTCAAATAAATTATCAAGACATAACCATCTTTGTTTAGTTTGATTTCGTTAATTTAATGACACATGAATTAGGTGATCCAAGTGTTATCTCAGCATTAACACCTGTCTATTTGGTGAATTCGATGTATTTTACAGATGCATTTGAATACGTAACGAATTTGGAAGAGTAAATATAGTCGATTTTTCAGTTTAACTTTAAAATTTTCATACTGAATAATATTTAGTCCACTGTTTGCACGAAAGATTCATAACTATCTTCGATGGCGTCTAGTGTCCACATACATAGATGATCTATCGTATGATTATATTCATGCTCGTCGCATCTATCTCAATGCTTACTATGGCTATACATTACATACGACCAATGATGTTTATTGTACACGTGAAGTTATACGTCGATTTCCACTTGCAATTCAACGCTTGTATACAATGAATGCCACGAGATATTCTAATGCTGTTAAAACAGTTAAGTTTGATTAATTCGAACATAAGTAACCAGAACAATATTTATTTTTGTCTAGGTTGAAAACATTATTGATTCATTAAAAACTGCATTTAAAGAATACATTGATCAAAAGGCCACATGGATGTTTGATCGAGAAACAAAAAATATAGCAATGGAAAAAATTGATAAACTAACAGCATCAATTGGTTATGCAACAATTGCTTCAGATGATAAGTCACTCGATGATTATTATGCTAAAGTAAGAATCTGAACTTTCGTTTTTCAAATATTGTTGTTGTTTTTTTCATAAATAAAACTAAGTTTAATGTTGGCGATAATTCACATCTTGAAAATACGCATAGTTATCATTATTTTTATCGATGGACTTTATCGAATTCAATATTAAATCCGAACATACTTAATCATTGGGATCTTTTTGAAGCTCGAACAAGTCGACTTTTTGAATACATAACAATTTTTAATCGTCTATTTATTATTGCTAGTGGTATGCATGAACCACTTGTGAATGCTCAATGGCCATGGTAAACATTGAATTTGTTCTCTTGTAAATTTCTTTGATCTTGTTTTCTGAAGGCCAATCAATATGGGATCTATTGGTGTTCTACTAGCACAAAAACTTTTTTCTAGTATCGATGGTCCTGAAGGTAAGAAATAATAATTATCATAATTAGATGTTTATGCTAATATGAGCTTAGGTCGAATGCACTTACCAAATGGTACACGGTTCGATTGGTGGCAGCAACCAACAAAAAATGGCTATAATAATAGTCGTAATTGTATAACTGATTATTATACACGTGAATTAAAAACACTAACGTATTATCTGAATGATATTCTTGTACAAGTACAGTTAGCTGGTGAACCTTTTTCACCAACGACTCTCCGACATATTGGTGCGCTTCGTTTCGCATATGATGCTTTAATGAAATCCAAAGAAATCGAATCATTCAAAATGCCTGGAACGAATTTTACAAGTCAACAGACATTTTTTCTTGCCTACGCACAAACACAATGTTATCAAAGACAAGGACTTCTACAAATATTACGAACACAACTAGGTGTCTACGATGAAAGAACAGCATTAAATACTGCTCTTATCCATATGCCTGAATTTGCTAAAGCATTTCAGTGCGAACCAAGAAAAAATCAATGTTTTGATTAATTTCTAAAAGAAAAAGAAAGTAAAAAGACTCTGACTTCGTGTTTGTTCGTCTTGGCAAATAGATTATTTTTATGTTAATGAATGAAATATCCCACCGATCAGTTTTGTCTTAAAGAACAAGATCTTAATGAAGATATGTCGTTCATCAACAAAGAGAATAGATTCATGCATTATAATGCTGATTCTCTTGCAGACAATCATAGATCATCATGTGTAACGGCAGAAAAAAAAAGAAGAAAATGTGGTGTCAGATGGAGAAGTCATTGTAATAATCATAGTTGCTTTTTTATAATGAAGAAGGGAGGGTGGGAGGAGACGGGAATCGTAAAAAGAGAAAAAAATGGAAGGCATTCATCACTAATAGACCGTGCAAACATATTCTTCGGGCAATAGCATCGAGTCCTATAATAAAATGATATAATATAGTTAATCATATACGCTTGTGTATTTCTCTGTTAGTACAAATTCGAATAATAACCGTTCATCTAGTAAAAATAAAGACAAAACAATTATAGTTGAATGATATTCAACTCATCCATGATGTAAGAGGGATAAAATAATTAATTCTACTGGTCAATAAAGTCGTATAGTAAGGATTTAATTTTCATCGATTTTCGGAAAGATCAAAACAACAAACGACTAGTGATAGCATTGTACAACAACATAACAGGTTTTTGTATCATAGATTTTATTTCAGATTTCTTGTATTCTCAAGAAGCATCATCAACGAGTATGAATCTATTCATATATGTGTTTTTATACGTATCACTCGTCATGTGATCTATAGCTTTCCTATCAAAAAAAAATTTTTTATTACATATTTTATTGAGTTAAAAGTTTTAGCCACTGACACAACGGAATACCTTTCTGAAACATGTCCTCTTATTAATTGCATACAATTTCATTAGGATATCAATGGAACGAAAAGAAAAATGAATTCATTACGTAACATAGCCATTTACGTCGTTTCGAAAATGTTTGAACTTGTCTGAAGGAAACATATAGGCATTTGACATGAACGATAAGTTTTCTTGAACTCATGAGGATGTATATATGTATGTTTTCTGAAATTTTTATTTTGGATGTNTAGTGCTCTTATGAATCGAAGACCATCACACTTGAAATCTTCTGAATCGAAGGGCTCTCGTTTGATTATGATTGTATCAGAAGGATTTGATTTTATTGTATAGTGATTAAACAATATTGTTATATTAATTAATTGTTCGATTGCCAGTTTTATTTCTATTGGGGATTTCAATTCACATGATTTTTCAAAGAAAATGTATCCTCTCATTTTCTTGCACATTTATTTATTTTTAACAGCAATCGCTACTTTTAAAGTAGTGTGATCGCCATACTTTGTTTTCTTTCAGTTGTTACAGTTTTTAGAACATTAGATACTTGCTTTCTCGATCTACTCAATTCATGATTCAATAGATCAAAGGGTGTGCCGATATTTCTTCTTTTTTACCTTCATTCTCTTAAACAATATTATTTTTTTCTTTTATCTTAACTATTGACTTCGTCTGGTAGACGTTTGTACTCGGTGAATTATTTTATCACAGATAGGAAGGTAAATACATGGTTTCTTGAGAAAATATTGCAATGATAAATGTGAGAACCATCATGTAAAAACTAGAAGCATCTATTAAACTTTTGTTTTGTTGTTTAATATAATTTCATGGACAGCATACATCAGTATCATTTTTATCAAGCTTCTGATCTTCAAAAAGGCCGACACATATTAGACTAATTAACAACTAACTGCATATATGTATAATAAAAACTGTCGACTCATCTCTGTGTTTTCTTTCGAAGATGTTATAGAGAAAACGGATAGAAAAAAAAACTAAATAAGATGAAAAACATAGGAGATATAATAGCCATTAGATACTGGATATCTTAATAGTTTCTATTTGCTTCAAACAATGATTGATCACCAGCTGTGCTGCCAACACCGCCTCCATATTCACCTTTAGCAGCAGCACCATTGGCCTAAACGAAAATCAAATTTGAAATAAAATAAAAGTGAACGTCATTTCGTTTCTTACTTTTGCACGTTTCAAAAGTTGTTCTTGTGCACTAGAGACATTTTCTACTTTGCCAGCCCATGTTTTAAGGACACTAGCTTGTAAGGCGCGCCCATAACTGAATGTTAATGCCCATGGTTTCTTGCCTTTATATTGATTAATAGCATTCAAATTACTAGAAGCGTCTTCTTCAGATTGACCACCTAGAAGCAGAAAAGGTTTCATTTTGCTACTGAAATTTTCACAATTGAACTTAACCTGAAAGAAAGCAAATGCCTGGCACAGCAACCGGTACTGTTCGTTGTAATGCTGTTACTGTTGCTCGTGCAATATCGTGAGCTGAGCATTTTTTCTTACAATCAAAACCTAAATACAAAAAAAGCGTTCTTCCTGACAATTGTAAATATGAATGTTTTCAAACCAGCAGTGACCATATTTGGTTTAAGTAGTGTGCCTTCTAAGAAGATATGATGTTCACTTAGTGCTTTATATGTAGCAGCTAGGACTTTTTCTGTTACACGTTGACATGTTTCCAAGTCATGATCACCTTCCGGTAATACCTGATGATAGATAGTAAGTAGATCACAAACTAAACTTATCATTCATTCGAATATACTGTCTTACTTCTGGCTCAACAATTGGTACTAGACCATTCTAAATACAAAGTAATTCATACACACTTCTATACAGTGCATAGAAATCATTTTTGTTTCATTTTACTTGCTGACAAATGGACGCATAACGCGCTAGCACATTGGCTGTTTCTCGCATTCCCAATTCTGATGGTAAATTATCACCAATTTTCAATGCACATCCTAAATAAATGTACGTTTTGAAGGATCAGAGATTAATCTTAAGACATACGCCATTTAGCGAAACGAGCCCCATCTTTATAATATTGTGCACATCGTTCACCAAGACCATCAAGACCTTGTGTTGTATTTTCACCGTTGGTACCAGCCAATAAGACAAGACCTTTGTCAACTTTAATACCTGGAATAATACCTTTCTCTTGTAATATTTGTCGAAACGGTTTTCCATTGTCATCATTTTGATAAAATGTTTCATGGAAAAGGATAACACCGGATATGTGATTAGCAAGATCTGGTGAACCAGTGAAAAGTGTTTGACGATAAAGACGACGATTTTCCTCGTTATTTTCAAGACCAACCGATTGAAGACGTTTAGCCATTGAACCTTAACATAGAACGAGAGAGAGAGAAATAAAAAGTGAAAAGATAATACTTTTGATTTAATAGTTTGTTTTACCAGTCGATTCATCAGCTGCTAATAAACCTTTGCCATTAACCATAAGACGATTGGCAGTTTCGGCTAACTCTTTTTCTTTGTCGGTGGACAAATATTGAGCCATCCCTAGAATATTGTGATATTTATGAAAAGCAAGTTACGTTCGTTATTCATTACCTTGATAAACAGTGGTGATTTATGTTTAAAAGTGTATTATCTATAATAAACAAAAGGGAAAGATTATGTTAACATTTTCTTTTGCTTTTGATAAATGAAACTGAAACGAAAAATGAACAAATAAACGTACAAGTATGTGCCTTGTTCGTTGATGCTGTTTTTCTTTTCGTTTGTCGTATGTGGACTATAGAATGAGGGGGAGAAGAACAAGAATAAAATGACGATGAAAGTTTTGTTGATGAAAAGAACGAGAAAAACGATGAAACAAGAATCGTTTTTTTTTCGTAGTATTAAAACAATAATGATATCGTACATAGACGCAATACCCCCGAAAGAAAAAAGCAACTAGGTGACTATTTTTAAAAGAACTATTTCGACTAAAAGTAAATTTTAACAGCATTGCAACTATGTTCAATGACCAAGGTATTGGTTGCTTGATTGTGACAGCCATGCAGAACTTTTAATGGCATAGACAAAATTGCTGATAAATCTTGATTCTTTCATATCATATTCTACAGATTTATGATCTCATGTCCTATTCGATTTTTGAAATCAAATGTAGAAATGCCAAGATATTAGCAAATTTTCTTTTGAATGTGCACATTTTTTGTCTGTTTTAGCACAAGAAAGTAATAAATTTGAATGGTATGTGATATATCATTCATTCGAACACACTTAAGTATTTCGGTTATTTTCATGTTAACTAGCGAGTCAAAGTATTATAAAAAAATGATCGCATGGATGTCATTCATACAATTATGAAATCTAGTGTTAGCCATCGAGCCAAGTAAATATTAAAAAAGTACCTGAAGTATATCTTTTATTTGATCATGTATGAATATAATACAATCATATACATCATGCAGTACACACGAGCAAATATACAAATTCATCGTTTTTATTTTAGTTTTATACAATAAATTTATTCATTTTCAAATTGGTAAGAGTATCAATTTCAATTAAATGAAGAAAAACGTTAATATAACTATTGACATAAAGTTTCTCTTTTCATTGAAGAAAAACGAAGCATTGTTTCACTTTTTCTTCCTCTTTTCCCAATCATGAGGTATTCTATAAATAAAATAAAGGTGAATTTTTCTTTGTACCCTATTTCATTCGTTAGAATCGACTGTATCAGCCGAAGTTTATTTTTTGTCTTAAATGATTCTATTTTTGGAACACTTATTTTACGCTGTTACATAGGAAAAAAGAATTTAAATTTTTCAAAAAATAAATAATAATAAGTGACATCTATTTTTCTGAACCAACTGATGTATGACAACCAAGGTTTTTTCATTCATAAGTATCGTATTGTTGTAGCTTTCTTTTATCTAGTACATACTCTCGATATTATTAAAACTAACATACTTCGATTTTCCTATTTCTTTCCCCTCAAATATCATTTGATTGAACACATATTAACTATTCTGTATGCATTAATAATCGATGCATACATAAAGTAATATTTAATAGTATTCAAAATTATATGTTTATTAAAACCACTGAACCTGTTTCCTTTCAAAACTTATTGACCATCGTCAAGATACATTTGCACGAGCGTTTTTTTAAAATCTATCAATGAAGTTTATTGGCAAAGATTTTATTCTCAATGATATACCGATGCCATGGAAACGAATACACTCTGATATGTTTTATTTATATTTAATATTTCTATAAAAGAATCAATTAAAATAATCATGTTTCGGGACAGACACGTAGTTTATGTATTAGTAGAGAGTAGGTAAACTACTTTTACGATTTTATAAAAAAGAATTTAAACAAAGATACTCTATGAGTTTTCTGAAACATTTGATAAAATGAAGGATTTAATCAGTTAACAATTTCTATAATATTCCGATGACGTCTGTTTAGAAATATTAACTGATAGTACTACGTGCTTTCATATTCTAGCTGAGAAAAATGAACTTTAGTGATGAGAAACATTCAATTATCAGTTATCACTTAACGAAAGCACTTGTAAGAAATTAAACGTTGAAAATTCTGATATCGTACTTCGAATTGAAGATTCGTTAGGTCGTTTTAGAAATTACTGGTATATTTCAGTTTCTATAATGAAAGCATAAAGACATCTGATGTGTACAATCGTTTTCAATCTGTTTTGAATTCAAATGATTTTAATACATAATACCGTCAAAACGTTCAAAGTGCTTTTTAGTAGATGATCTAAGTATCTGAGCAGAATTCTGTCGATTGGAACTAAAATTCAAAGCTCCATGTTGGTAGAAATTTTCAAATTACCTTCAAGGCTTACTGCAGTGAAAAAACAGAACACAACATTGATTTTTTATTATTCTTCAAGTACTCTTGATTGATCCAGTTGAGTCTATTCGTCCATGGTGTAGATCTAGATACATGAGTGAATCAATATTTTCTTTTAGTCAGTATTTTCACACTGTTGAAACTTTGTGATGTAATCAAGAGTGAATAATTAGACGAAGATCTATGACTTTGCAAGCATCAAAACAGTCGTTTTATTAATGTCAATAGGTCTTTATATTTTAGATGTACGTATATTTGAAACGTGAATGATTTCAACTAAGGATATCATTAAAACTATTCAACATAGTTCATCAATAAATGACATCAGAACAGCATACTCTCTTTTGGACATCAGAAAATTATTCAAATATTCGATTTGATTACGTAGTTATGATTCATAAACTGAATCTCCATACAATAGAGGCTCCATCATGTAAATTGGTTTGGCACGATTTCATATTGTCTACAGTGAGTATGTTTGAAATCGATTTTAATTTCAAAATAGTTTTCCCTGAGTTCTTTTAATAACTGAACACTAGTACTCTACTTCTTAAATTTAGGATTATCATAAACGACTGAGAGTAAAAATGCTGATCATTACGACAATGGTCATGTATATTCAGTTTAGGCATGAGATTGGGGAGTTCGAATAATGACGAATAAAAATTTTGCAATCACTTTCCCGATTCATGCATTTGTCTAATAAGATCTTCCTGAATCAATCATCTATGGGGTGCTTGACTATCGCATGACAAGGCAATGTGATCAATTGGGGAATAACCTAGAGAGAAAAATCATTTGGCGAGCAAGTATCGCTCGAATTATCTGGTTACATTTGAAGAGTAAGTAGAAAAAATGCCATTTTTACGATTAGATAACAACTTTCATTTAAAATTTGATTTCAGTTAGATCTAGTGGAATTTCTCAATCCGAAACTTGAATGAACCTTCCCTCATGCACATATTTTTTATTCAGAGAAATTATATTTAGTTTCGTTTCTAGGAAAATCGAGCACATAAATTTACATTCATGTTTATCAATCTATTCTTATTTCCAATGTTGGTACAATCAACTCTATTCAACCCTTGATGCCTACGTCACCCAATATGGAATATCAATCGAATAACGATGATGCAATAATCTTGTAGAATATTTAAATACGGGTAACCGAAGGGAAAGGTGAAGTTTTTCATTGATGAGCTTTTGTAAGTAAAAATGAAATTTCGATTTTGGATAATTAGAACGTATCGACAATTTGATCAAAATAATAGCTTCGGTAGAATAAATAGGAGAGCAGCCGATTACGATAATTCATATCCATAAGTAGCTAGCGAAACTAGACGAGTGTAATTTTTACGATTGAATTTCAGATCATTCTATCATGTATTTTAATGATTGTTTGATTTTTCAAAGTAACTGAATTTCAACTGCGACAAAAACTTTGTCTCACCAAATTGATTTGTACATTATTTTAGAAATCAATACCTCCTGCAAGAAGTTATATTAAATCCAAAGATTTCTTCTGATGGAAAAATCGAAGTAGTATTAAACTATTCGAAATGCAAACATCCTATCTAACACAAATACTTTCCGAGAAACAAGTTTCACGTTAAAACGAAGAATGCTTAGTAGAAGTTTAGAATTAAGATTTAATATTAGACTGGTTGCAATCGACTTGCAACTGAACTATGAAGGTAAAGAGTTGTAATCCATCGCAATTTGAATTCGGTACATTATGCTTGAGTTTCATATGATGAAAATGTATGGATTAAAGAAATTTGAATATTTTATCTACTTTTTAAAATACTAAAGACGAACAGTTTCAATCTGGAATTTCACCCAAAAATTGTCTTTGGTAATATTGAAAACTTTCATGAACGACGAAGATGCTTTACTTGACATATCGTCTATTCAAGTAAACTCGATTATTCTATATCGAGATGGACATTTCATTTCCGGACTATTAAATCTTTCAACATACGACACAATCTTTAATTTTGACTTTTAGGTAATGGCTTCGTCATGAAATAAAATTGAGTGTAGTTGATCCTAACGTTGTATGATTAGTTCATAAATGTAAAGTCTTTTACCCTTGTATCTGTTTCACGCTGAACGATTTGAATTCATACGAAGAGGTTGGCCGACATACGACAGCTGACTTCATAGTCTCGTAAGAAGGTTTAAAATTTGCTTTTCCATGATGCTTGTTATTTGATTCATCAGTCGTCTTCAGTCAACTACCAGTTGTGGAATATACGAAAATCTTATTTGCTATGATGAGGAGTTTCAATGAATAGAAGATTTCATTCAGAAGAGTTTTTCCGAAGCATTCTGCATTAGTACTATACTGATTTTCAACAAATATTCCCATTAGAGCCTAAGAGCGTGAGACCAATTTCAACTCTACTCAAAGTGCCACAGCAACAAGTGACTTACATGAGTTCGGTTGAGATTTGTTTCTGAAAATGTTTTATACAAAATTTGAGGCAACTCTCTACTAGTGAGAGTAATTATAATAGTATTTCAATAGTTACGGTTATTCTGATTTACTTTAGTATTCAATGAATACATCTAATCTATTTTAAATAGTCGATTCATAAAAGAACAAAGATGCAAGTTCAACAAAATATTTTAGCGCTTGTATTTGGTGAATCTATACATAATACTCAAATAATTGTTCAGATAATGGTTTATAATAATTAAATCCAAGTTTAAGTGCATCATCAATATTGAATATTATATGATTTGAAAAGAATGATATTTTGATTCAATTTTGGTTCATTTGTTCTCTAGTTAGAACTGGAGATTTCATGATTTATTTTCTGTTTTTGTAAAAGTAAAATTATGGACTAGGAAAACAAAAACCATTAGGGTCTAATCAATAAATAAACTTATTTAATACTATTTATAGATGAATAATACAAATAATGGACAAATTGAGTCTCTTACACGTGATCTAGAATTAATGCGTGAACGTTATCTTAAATTAGTTGATATACATGGACAATTACAAATGCAAAATAGTCTACTAGAAGAAAAAATTCTTTCTCTTGTTGACACATATTCAAATGAAAAAAATCAATTAGAACAAGAATTAATCGATTCAAAACAAGAAATTACACATTTAAAAGATACAGTCAATGAATTAGAAATGGAAAAACAACGATATAAAGATGATTGTAATCTAGCTGTTCGACTTTTACATCGAAATCCATACGAATTTACTAGTACAACACCAGATATTCTACAGACAAAATTTCACGATAAAAATGAAGTCGTAAGTAGATAGAAAATTTGAATTTGCGTGAATACTTAGTCTATGAAAATTTTCTGACAAAGTGAAATAGTAAAGAAAACATTTCGTACAAAAATAATTACAAACTATTTACTTATCATGATAATTATGTACGAATGCTATCTGCTATAGTATTGCTTAGAAAAGAGAAAGAGTTCATTAGCAACTGTTAAATATGAAACAATTTAAATTGGTAATCAGAATTATTAACAAACATTGCAAAGTCGATGATCTAGTATCATCAGTTAGTTGATCGTAACCAATAAATTGAAAAATATAGATCTTGCGTTGATGAATCATATTTGATTGACTTACAATAAACATCATACAGCAACTAATTAGGCTTCATTAATTAGAAGGTGTTCTTTCATTATCTTAGTCATGTTGAAATAGTTCATCATCGGAGTATTGTTTTCTACATTGAGACCATTGGTTCTGTTGGAAACATGAAGAAAATTCATTTTTGAATGTTAAACAGAGATAATTTCATTCAGAATCTGTCTTTTGGGGAGAGGATGGGTGGTTAATTCTTTAATTTTTACTCGTTTCAAATCTACTTACTATAATAATGTAGAAATTTCATAAGAAAACTTTCTATTCTAACGCTAATCAATGTGTCGAATTCAAAATTCAACAGCAATCGATCAGGTTGAAAGACTTTCATAATAAAAATAATCTTCGTCTCTTACAAGCTGATATTGTAATAGAAGATCTCTTTTATAAGTACCGAAAGCAAGATGATTTATCACTGGATAGAAAAAGAATCTTGCGAAAACAATAAAGAAATTAATTATACAAATCAGACATGACTAATTCTTCAATGCATAATTTGTTTCCTGATGCTAAAATAAAACTGTCCTGTTTTTAGACACCTACGACTCCATCTATACCATCCCAACATACAATGATAATACCTACTTTTCCACCAACATTCGTTACAACACTTCCCTTGATTAATACAAGGAATTTTTCATCACCAACTGTTACTCAATCAATGCCCGATGCAACTGCAGTTGCTGATAATCTTCGTCTTGCTGAAACGCTGTTTAAATCGAATAGTGTTCATCGTTTTCCTTCTACGCACTTTACTTGTACAAATTGTCATAATACAATCAAATTTTGTGATGCAAGCGTTCAAACATCATCGGATGATCGTAATCCAATATCTCGAATACGTGTTATATCACACACTGGATCCGATGATGAATATCATGTTGATACAGCATGGGTTTCGTTGGAACCTCATCATAAACATATGACAGCACATGAATATCAAGTGGGGAGTATAAGAAGAGTATTTCAAGATACAGGATCACCGTCCATTTCTACTCCTAAAATGCATCATGTTTGAAGCACTCATTTTCTATCTTCCGTCAGTATTTTACGCACAAAAGAAGCCTCTAATTTATCTAATTGTGTTTTACACTGAATTGTTCTTGTTTATTGTAATCAATCATTCGAATTTTCTACATCATAATTCAAAAAGTAATGAGAAATCAAAAAGAAACACATAGAGTGGAATTTAGTTTTTTTTTGCAGAAGAAAAGAATACCTTGAGTTGACTATTAAATATATTTTGTTCTCACTTGAAAGTCATTCATTGAACCATGAGAAATAGCATTATCTCTAACTTCATGTATGACTTTTAAAGTAACCAAGCGGAAATCTTGTCATTACATGATGAACTCAAGGTGTTGTACAACCTGGATGAATAGAAGATTTGGTTGCATAGTCATGAAAATGTGATATCATTCTAGTATTGATATAAACATTTAGCATGATCGATTGATTATCGATTATTAAATTCAGTGAACATACAAATAGGTAGTTGGAAGGTTTCATTCTCTAGGCAGTTCGAATAGTGAATCATTTCTTTTCTTATTATTGTTGTAATTTTGATCTTTTAAATGATATCATCAATAAATATGCATTTGTTTAGAATACTCAAAAAATTATTGGAAAGGACTGAGTTTTTCATTTAGGGCACACATTAATGGTTCAGAAGATTTAGCATTTGAGTTCATACGAAATCATCCAATTACTAGTGTTACTATGAACATGCAATATAAAAAAGACTGTCTAAGTCACAATACAGTTATCTTGCATAAATATTCTTCGATAGCAGTACAGAGACACAACGAAATATAAGTATTCGGAAGCATGTTATGTTTATCTGAAAATTTAAGAAAAGCATTCAGCAAATTAACACAATAAAGGATACAATGAATCGAAGTTCTCTTCCATAGTACAACATGAGAGCACATGCGTAAATATACAATAGTAGTAGTTTGTGTCAAGAGGAGAGGATTATTTCCATTATATTTGTATTCGACGTCATACAGTTTTAAAAACAAGCCGGAAGTTATTCACAACAGTTACAAGATAAAACAAGATAATTAGAGTTTTTTCTATTTTGTTCAACAATGTTTGATAAGCATTAGAATTCTACTATTGCATAATAGAATATAACTGTATATCTTTCTAATCAGAATTTACCTAAATATCATGTCTGCCTTTCGTTCTGTGCTATACAATCACTAGTCTGATATTGTAAATACTCTCAAATGTACAATCGTCTGCAAAAACCAAAGGGTTATGTCAGTTCAAGTTTACAAAAATTATAGAAGTTAACTTGGTCAAAGATTATCCAAAAACCTCAATGTCAAAGATTCGACCTTCGTTACTTGTCGTAATAGTTGTATCTATTTTTTTATTCTGAAATAGAAATGCACGTAAATGGTAACATACAACAACAAATTTGTTCAGTTAGTACACTGATGTTATGTCAGCTTGATCGAACGCTGAATCAATGACATAGGTACATCGTTTAAGTTCAATGGCTTCCACTATAGTATCATTTAAAGACAAAAGACATCGAATAAGATTCGAAAAATATTCGATTGCTTGTTTATAACTATACTTATAAATCAAATATCGCCATGCTAATTCAGTATACATGTTCTGAATACGTAAGACGGCCTTCGTATCCATTAGATTCATTGAAACAACATTTGTATCATATGTATAGTCACATGTAGAGAACATAATTAGTGTAAGTATTATTTTGAAATATGTATTATCGAAATTGACTTGAGCAATTAAACGCTTGGTCTTATCGATAAGACTTGAACCATAAATAATCTCAACAGATTTGTAGAAAGCTAAATTATTAAATAATTCAGTATGACGCATTATAAAACATGCATCAAGACATGCCACATATTTCATTGTATTACGAAATAAAATCAAACGATCATGTGAACATAGAGAAATAAATTGTGAATTATTTTCAAAAAACAGTTGACATCGTTCTGTGGATGATTGAAAAAATTCCTTGATTCGTGTCAACTTGTAGCGCATTTTTGGAGGTAAATTACTTTGTTCACGTATAAAACATTGAACCAAGTAAAATGCACTATATTCATCATAGTTTTGAGTCAAGTTTGATAATAGATTCCAATCATCTATGCTCAGTGAATCTTCCGACCAGTTTAATATATTCCAAGTTGACAACTGAAATGAAACGTATATTTTGATTTTCCAAAAATTTTCTTTTTACAAACGGGCATTTCAGCTGAATACCATAACTTTACATAAAGAATGAATTAAATACATACAATAAGAAATCATTTTTTTTTCATCTAACACAAAATAAAATTCAAATTTTTTTATTCATCGACATATACTATTATTGTATCTCATTGTCAAAAACAAGAAGCAATAAATAAAATGATTTTATTGTCGCTTATTTTCAAATAGTATCAAATTTTAGTTGAAAATTGGAACAAATTAAAAAGTATTCCTAGCGAAGATTGTCTTTTCTGTGAACACGCGATTAATTTCAAAGCAATATATATATATAATATTGGTTGATTAGTTTCTTAGTTGCAATTAATCGATACAAACTTTCTAACAGTAGCGATACCAAAATTCACTATGTGGACTTCTATGTGCTTTTCTTTTCGTGGATAAAATGCATTTTAATCAACATTAAAAATGATGTACTTCAAGCAAAACGAATTTCATGTTTTGAGAAAAACATGAAATAATTTTAAAAATGAATTGTTTGGACTAAAAAAATTTTGAATTTTTTGATAGTTTTACTGATTCCCACATTATAGATAAAACACGTCGCATTTTATAACGGCGCATTTATTGAATATATGCACTTGTCGACATCGCACTTCCAGCAAATTAAAAAAAGCACTGTTGAATTTTTTTTCCAAATTCAATTACGTACTGTCCATTTTTTTTTCTTCAATACGTGTAACGAATATCAGTAGGAGTTCATGAAATTGTTTCTCGTTTTGATTAAGAGAAAATTTTAAAATACATCTCAGAAAGAAATGAATCAAATAACATGGAATTGAAATATTCTGTTCAATATTGAGTACTATTTAAATAATATAATTGTCGACTATATCAGTTTATCGTATTAAAAAGAATTGCAAATATTGTTACAACTTTGAATGTAGAGAGCGTTCGAAACATGTACGATTTTCATTCATACAATAAATTTTACAATTAGATATCAAGTGAATAAGAAATAGCATTTGAATATTCGTGACAAATGTAATCTATATGTGAACTGTTTGTCACCTATATCTTTGTTCTAAGAAATAGTCATAGTCACCTTGATATTTGCTTGTGAAATGCCTGGTCTAAATAAAAATCAATGTACGAATCAATATTATGCATGATATACGGTTTAAGAATGAATAAACTATGTATTGTATATAGAATAAAAGGTCACATAACTCAACGATGCACTGTATTACATGATGAAAAGTTCAAGAATAGCTAACAAGAGCTAGCCACAAAATCCCATCATCATTCTCATTCGCCAGGCTATTAAAATCAATCAATGAAATTTCATGAACATCTTGCAATTTCGTTATACATCTCTAAGAGTTTAATATCTTACTACTTGCTAAGTAACAAATGTAAATTTGTTTTTATTGACAATTATAAATATCACTAATCACGATCAGTTGAAATCAAATAGGTAAATAAATAAAAAAACACTCTCACTTGTTCCGTTTCATCTATTTCCTTTAGTTTCGTTAAGGTAGATGATATATTCATAAGGTCTCTTTTCCGTCGTGTTCTATTCTTTTTTGTTCTTGAAGATCGCAGCATTTCAATTTGCATTCCATTTTCAAAACATTTAGAAAGTCGACATGCTGAACAACTATGACGAGTAAGGAGATTAATTTCACAATGACCACCAAAAACACATTTCGAATGTTTCTGAAATAAATCGATATGGATTAAAAAAAAGAAAAGTCGATATTTTTTCTTATTTTATCTAACCATTTTTGTCTCTGCATTACGTTTAAAGAACATTTTGCAAGAAAAACATACGATGACACTAACATAGGAATAAAAAGCTGGTGCTCCACATATTTTACATTTCGATGGTTTTCGTTTCGAATTTTTCCTATTGGTCATCGATTGATTCATATCAGTTGACTGTTCAATAAGTTTATCCTCCATCGTACAAAGTTTTATTTTTCTTTTGTGCTCGTTCAACAGCAAAGACTTACAAACGATTATTATATTGAAGAAAATTCAAGTTAATACCAATGGTTTCTACCTTGTATCTAGAATATAAATAAAAGTTAAAGAAACAACGAAGAACAAATACGTTTCTCTTTCAGAGAAGTAGGCTGAATGCAGATCATTGTGTATGTGCATGAAGTCGATGCACGTTACCTTAGGTTTAAAAGAACACGAGCATATTGCGCAGAAAAGAAAAATGTTAACATATACCGAATGACCTTTTTATTTTCCTGTTAGTATACATTCGAAAGATTACAATGCATCGAATCGATGTTAAAAAAACGTTCTACGATCATTAGTTAAATCATATGAGTTGTATTGCCGATTATTTCACACCGTACGAAATATATACAACATGATTTAATAATAAATATTCTATCAATTTAGAGTTCATAAAATTGTTCTATGGAAAATAACGAAAATCTTATGAGAAGAACTGTATTGTGATAAAAATAGTTGTTTTCTGTAAACGTACAACAATCATGCCATGGATGAAGGTCACACTTGTACACTGAATAACGCACTGAATACACATTGAGATGACCTTGGAACAAGAATAGATGCTTGTTTTCCCTCAGCGTCATACACTGAGTGGCACAGGACGGAAGCAATAAAGAATTCTATCTTTCATGTATGAAATGATGAGCAACATTGCTGAGAAGAAAAATATTTAAATGTGAGAAATTAAATCTTGTCATTATTATCAAATAGCTCATTATTAATCAATGAATATCTAATCATGCTCTGGAAACAGTTGCTCTTTTTCTTTAATTATGTGTTGTTTAGACAGACAGTTCTCTGGTGGAGTATTTCTGTCTGGTTTTCGTTATCTTATACGAAAGTAACATCTTCTACCAGCGTGGAAATTTTAGCGAATGTTAAGCTCGTTTAGCCGATTATTTTTATCTGTTTATATTGTATGGGAAATATCTTAAATATCTATAATTTATCGAAAGACGAATTTTCATACTTTTTATATTTCGCATACGAATTTTCTGTGTTTTTTGAGCTTTTATTGCTACGGTTTATTATTCATATGTTTTTCGCCATACCTTTTTCTTACAATGCGAGTTTTAATCGTAGTAACTGCTGAAGTAATATTTTTTGGAACTCTGAAATCGTTCTAGAATGAATACAAGACGGTGAAAGTCAATGGAGTTGCTCCTATAACATCTTCAAAAGATGAGAATTTTGAAATTTCGCAGATGACTAAACATATCGACTATTGCACAGTGAAACTTGTTCTACAAAAAGATATATTTCGATTTTCAGAAGCGATGCAATTTGTGTAGATAAAAAATGACTTAAGGTTGACTAGATGGGGCCAAACAACTTTTTCTGAAAATGTTTTTTTCTAGAACGCTGGAACGTATCCTTGCAATGATTTCAACGAATAACAATTGCAATGCTACATACCAACATTTTCGAGCTCTATATCATTTCGTTTAATATGTTCATTAAATAGGTGTGCCGAATTATGAATCATGAATCCCTTGTACTTTGAACCTATTCTTATGACCCTAAAGCTGAAGATTAAACACAGAGTAGTTTTTACAATTTTCTTTTCTTATCACAACTCAATATTATATAGTTCGGTCCGTCAAGAATGGTAACGTTTTTTTATCGTCATTCTATCACCTGATCTTATAGTTTGATAGCACTAAACGAGACGGTTACAAATTTCACAATTTTTTCTTAAGATATTCAGATAATAAGCCTTATCAGAATCTCGAAGAACCTGTTGTATATTATCATTTATTTTGCATTGGTCATACACCATACTAATTGGGTGCTCTTCCCGAAAATAATGATCTGCCCAGTCTCACAAAATCAGCTTATTCTGCGTGCATCAATTTCAATACTTTTACCGAGTGGCAACTCAATGTGCTCATTATCACTACTATATGACTTTTATCTAGAAATTCGGTGTTTGAAGAAATACTTTAGCTGTCACTGCTATACTCGATAGCCAATTTACGGATTTGTTCGACTAATAATGGAGAGTTTTTCAGTCGTAGAATCTCCGCTTGATTTCGTAACATATTTAATCGTTGAAATCAGCACCGAAAGTTGAATAGACTTTCGTTTTGTCTTGTGAAATGTTCCCTTTGTTCGTCTCAGCGATGGACGAAATGATAAAGTTCACTAAAAACGCACTTGGGCAATCGAGACGGAACTCCAGAGTTGAGATAAAAAAGGTTAAGACATAAAAACAGAAATTTCTGATAATTTAATTTGTTGCTTTGTAGAAGTTCATTTTTGACGCATTATTGCAGAGGATCAAGCAGAAACTTTAATGGCGATTATTCGGTACAAAAATCCTTGAACCCACCAGAATATTGAGAAAACCCACAAACTAAAAACATCCCAATATATTGAACTTTATGCTGTTTGTTATCTACACAAATTTCATCGCTCCTGAAAATCGAAGTACATATTTTTGAAGAACAAATTTCATTCTACAATAGTTCATATGTTAGTCGTCTGCGAAATTTCAAAATTTTCACTCTTTGAAGATGTTATAGGAGCGACTCCGTTGACTTTCACCCGTCTTGCATTCATTCTAGAACGATTTCAGAGTTTCAAACAATATTACTCCGGCAGTTCCTACGATTAAAACTAGCCTTGTAGAAAAACGGTGTGATAAAAAGCATCTGTGCAATAAACGCTAGGAATTAATCTCGAGCTTTGACGTATTTTTCTAAGTGATACATGAAGTTAACGATTAACTCAAGGGAAAAAATTCCTATCGTAGAATGTCTTCATTGATGAGTATTTCGTTTTTCCCCAGGAGAATCATTCGAATAATTGAACTCGGTTGGAATACAATTTGTTTGTTTAGAGTTTTTATAAAATCGACCAAATCTTATCAGAATCTGGTGGCTGAATTTATATCGGCTCTTTAGTATTGAATATTATCAGATGGGAATGAAGGCATTTCATGGAGTTTCATACGAACTTGTGACTGAAATAACAATGTCACCAGGTGCTAGGTGTTAATCAATTAATGAAATACGATTCATTCGGCGGATCTATTTGTAGATCTGTCTCCTAGAATCCAATCAGATTTTATTGATTGATTGAATATTATAATATCCTGTATCGGATTGATTACCTTGGGTCGAATCTCAATAGTAGAAATTCAAGAATAGCATACATTGAGCTGAGTTTCTTCAACTGTCATATAGATAGAACGTGTTCAGAATAAAAGCTGAACATAGGCTGAGGAGTGGAACATTTTATTCTTTGTTTGAAAACGTACTATTCTAGGTTCAGTGCATTTCGTTCAGTTTGAGAAAGAAAATGGAAGCAACAATATTTGATATTGAATCTGAATTCTATAGGATTTTAAGTTGATGACGTGGCTATCAATATCACTGTGAAGGAAGAATCCATGCTTATTCTCACGTATGTATTGACTACAGTTAGCATCGAATGATAAGGGTTTACGTTTTTGCTTGCTTTTTGATTAGAACAACAAAAAAAGAGCTTTTTGAATCAGCCCCCACCCGAACCACGCTTCGAGAATTTGTCGCATGTGTCACATCAAGCACCTCATATTTTACTTCAATACACCGTGCATTGCGGGGCAAATCATGATCCATATTTTCTTTGTTTGTAGCGAAAAAGAAAATTCCAACAGGAATGAAAGGAAAGATTCAAGTGCGAGAATATTGTGGACGTATAAAGAAGAAGGAGAACAACAAAACAAGAGTAAATAACAATATATACCACTACATAACATTACTGTTTCTCAATGCCCAATAAAAGATATTCAATAGCTAGCATTGCTCGTTATCGTAGATTTCAAAGCGGTGGCCGTAGCAATCATATCAATGATAACTCACATCTTCCGAATAACCGCATGCACGATGAAGGCCATAGCAGTTCTAATAATCAACGAGACCCGAACTGCACTTCTAATCAAACATCAGTTTCTCGCCCATTCGGAGAAATTGTTTGCAAGGAGCTAACTGATATTTTGGCAACGGTATGGAAATGGCTTATTAAACCGTTGATCAGTATCTGCGTCGTTGTATGCATTGTCTACAGCATCTATGTGTACTGCGTTTGTTCCTATGCATGTCACATACCTTGGATATGTCGATATTGTCCCAACGGTGACTCAGCCTCGATCCCTTTACCCCCATTTGATGCACTGGGTGAGAAGACCGCTTCGATAGCGGAACATTTGACAGATACAGATGTCAGCTCATCAATACAATTGGTTCGAGCTAAGACTACACTGATCAATATTCGAGCACAAATCATGAACAGTAATATAGATGACACTGTCAGAGATGAATTGGTCAGAGGATTGATCGAACTAAAAAAACTCACACACGATGGTGCCGAGCAACTTTCTACGATGATTGCTTTTTTTGGGAGCGCTATAGATAAAATGTACGTCTATACTAGATTTCTTCTCGATGATTTCTCCAAAATAACCGATCAAATGAATTCTCGACAACGTGCGATAGGTATTGTGCAAACAGAAAAAAAAATAGATTTTCTCTCATGAGCGAGTCACATCATGATGAATCAATCGGTATAATCCTTGAAATATGGATATTTGTTCTAGATACCTCTGCGGCTCAGATGAAGGATTCTCTAGATAAATATTTTCAACGTGGCATCTCATCTTTAATTCGACAAGTAGAGATCATCTTGGCGAAAGCAGAAATCGCCCATATAACACTCCAGGAAATCTATGGAAAATTGTAAAGTTTACACGACTTACCTCAAAGAGGAAAAAAAATTAGTACTGATCGATTAGATCAATTGCAACATGGTACATTTTGGTCAAGGTTATTTGATGAAGGGAATGTTGGCATTGGTAAGTATAATCGTAGTTTGGCACAACTTGAAAAATTGGTACATTTCTCGAGGCAGCGATGAACAGTGTTGGGTATATGAGGGTCAAACTTTGATCGTTCAAAGTTGAGACCGAGGAGCTACAAGAAACCACAGTTAATCTTGATCAAGCTCCATATCTGTCTGTTGGTGTGCAAACAGAACTGTTGAAAGGAGCACTCAAACGTCTTTCACAATCCAAAGATTCCTTTATGGGGAAAAAGAAAAACGTTGAACAATCACACTTCGAGAATGATATCGATAATGAAAATATAAAAACAGATGTTTGATGTTTCGAAAATTTGATAGACAACCACATATATTTCGACGAAATTTTCACTGCTTTTGAATAGAACAAGAATTCTGCATCATATTTAGATTTTCACAATAATTAATAAAAAAACAATTCTTCTATGTATTAGTCAAATCACACAAATCCGATAAATCGTCTCATATTCAAAGTATTACTTCTAAATAGACGACATCGAAAAAAGAAGGTTTATTATAGTCGGCAGACAACTGTCAATATTTGAATCCCATTTATAAATCAACAGTAGATAGTTTTAGAATTGATGAATAGAAGAAAAATCAATTCCATTTTTTAGTCTTGATCTTGAATTTCCTCTTCATGCTATATAGTGGGGACATTGAATCCATGCGAAGGAACGCTGTTCTGTTTGTGTATTTCGACAACCGAATCATGTTAACTCCTGACAAATTCATGGGCATAGCTATTCAGGCACTAATATATTTTCATGCGATTCTGACTGGTATTACTAGTTGGAAAATTTCAAATTACATTCTTCCACAAGTTTCACCGGCATTTCATTTCAGGCTCCTTGTCATATGTTACGCTAGTTAATACAAACTATACGTAAATATTTTTTCCGGATCTTCGACAGTACATACGCCCGTCCATCATATTTAAGAAAGTATTTCATAAGATATTTGATTGATAAACATCGTTTCTATTTTTATTTGATTCAAACAATACTGTTTCTCCGGTTTTGTAATTTTTATTGATATGTAAGTCGATATAAATGATAATGTCGGCTAGTGTGTCATCCTTGTAAGCATGAACATGAGAAGACGATTAGGATTCAAACTGATTATGATAAGATGCTCACATGGTTTCATTTTTAACGTCAATATCTTATGTTAAAAATAACTGTCTCATTCACATCGTACGAGTTCATAGAGAAATGAGCGAAAGAAGCTGAGGCTGATAATAATAAATATAAATATAAAACTGGTGTAAGTAATTGAAATTGATCAATCGAAAATAGTACATACATATGTGTAACTCATTGGAGTCAGTCAAGAAGTCATAGCTGATATCGAGTTGTGGATCATCTCGTGTCTCCAATCTTAGGGGCTCGTTCTTTTAAACAAACTTTGATTCATGGCTGGAAAACATATCCTATGAATAATCATACAAAAATAAAATATTTCAAAATGGTTTAATTTCTACAGTTATCGTTAGTTAGTATACTTTGGTGTTTTTTCTGTTGTTAGTGCGAATTCGTATACTAATTGGTTGAAACATAAAAAGAATAATCTTTCCTCATACATGTGAAAAGTCAGTACAAATAAAATACAAATTAGTATGCAACTTTTTGTTTTCAATTTTTCATTTGTTGGCACCATAAAACCCGACTTTATCTTTGTTCAGTTAAAGTATTGGTATCATTTTAGTAACCAGTTGAGAATCATACGAAACAAAGAATTCACTGTAGCATATATGAGCTGTGAAGTTGTTATTTGTACTTCATTTCTGTTGCTTCAATGATGCACAATGTGAAATCGAACTACGCGTAATGGAAAAGAGTTTTTTACGAACTAGATATTCAGCATGTTGTGTTGTTAGGTATTCATAGATGAAGCTAGCCCAGTGAAAAAATATTAAATTATGGGAAATTCAATTAGATTATTATTCGATTTGTTTGCACCAAAATCCGAATTATAATCGATTGAAACCATCGACACCAAAGATAATTTGATTTTTAATCAAACAATAATCTTAAAAATCTGGTAAAATTTTGATTAAAATCCTACTGAATCCAGATCATATGATTTTAATCGAACATACATGATTTTAATCAAAATTTTACCGGATTTTTAAGATTATTGTTTGATTAAAAATCAAATTATCGTTGTTGACGACGATTTCAATCGCTTATAATTTAGATTTCGGTGCAGACAAATCGGATTATAATGTACTTTAATCTCCCATAATATAATATTTTCCACACGGGGGCGGTTGGATAGTCTTGTTATCGATCGCATTCTATTGGAAATGATCGACATTTGGAAAGAATCCACACCTGACTCTCGGTAACTGGATTACTTGACTAGGTCGTGGCACGTAGTTGAATTTCATGTAGTGAATGATATTCAATTTCATTCTTTCAAATGACAACGTAATTGCTTTTTTCTTAGTTATTTAAAAGTCACACATTTGTTGTTCGTGTCACAAAGAAAGAATATTTTGCATGTTAGTTTATCAATATTTTGTGCAGTTGAACCTTTGTTCTCGTTTATTTTTTATAGCTTGAGATAATACCTGTTTCGGATTGATTGATAATTACGAAAATGATTTATTAATCAGCATTTTCTTATGCAGCAAAGTTTTGTTATTGCATTCAATTGCACAATACTGGTTCAGTCCCGTTCGGTCGACTAATTAAGCCCAATTAGAGGAATTTCCCGCTTGGTTGACAGAATTTTTTTCCTATTACGTCGACAACTATTTTATCCCTTTGATATCCCGCAATTTAATGATTAAGCTCTTGGTCGACAATTTAAGGCCTAATCCATAAATCATAAAATGAATATGCAGTTTTTTTTAAAGTTAAAAGCCACTTCATCTGTGGGTTAGTGAATAAAAGTCATAATTCACTTTGATATGGACACAAGTTTGATTGGATAAATTTTTGCAGTGTCCGTTGAGTTTTTCTATTTATTAATCGGAAAATCGTTCCGAGTGAAATCTAACTGTTGCTAAGAAAAGTGCGAAAGTCAGGAAACCGGTGGCATCCATTATTAAGGTGTTTCGGATTGTTCTCAGTAAGAGTTAGGTTTCACTCAGAACGATTTTCAGATTAATAAACAGAAAAAGGGTGGGAGTATTTTTGATCATCAAAAAAGAATAGTTTTGATCACCAAACACTTTTTCCGATAGTTTTGATCACCAAAAATTGTAAGATACAAATGATCACACAAAACAGACACATTCGATCACCAGATTTTTCGAATTTCATCCAAAATATTTATTTTTCCAAAAGGATTAAGTTGAGAACAAAAAATAACACATAGACAATGAATACTGCATGAAATTTATCACATTATCTATTTACTACCAGAGACTGGTTTAATTTTCTTGGGACGTCCTTTTACCTAGCTGTTGAAAACGTGTTTTATCGTTGACTTGATATAAATTGAATAGATATGCTAGACCAAGTGAGTGTTCGCACGAATAGACTTTTAGTAACTTATTATTTATACATAACATGTAGAAGAACAGGAAAACTGACAAAATGTAACTGTTACTGAATACCAAGGAAAAAGATGGCGCACCGTTTTAATGTTTTGAAAAAATTTGGTCTTCAAATGTATCTGTTTTGTGGGATCATTTGTATCCTAAAAATTTTGGTGATCAAAACTATTGAAAAACGCGTTTGGTGATCAGAACTACCTAATTGTGGTGATAAAAACAAGTTTTCCCCAAAGAAAAACTCAATGGACACTGCAAAAATTTATCCAATCAAACTTGTGTCCATATCAAATTGAATTTTGACTTTTATTCACTAACCCACAGATCAAGTGGCTTTTAACTTTAATAAAACTGCATATTCATTTTATGATTAATGAATTAGACCTTAACTTGTTGACCAAACGCTTAATCATTAAATTGCAGGATATCAAAGCGATAAAATAGTTGTCGACGTAATAGGAGAAAATTTTCTGTCGACCAAGCGGAACACTTAATGGCGTGTCGACGAAACGGGACGATACCTACAACACTCACTCGAAAATGTCTAAATTGTTTGAAATAATTTTAACATATATTAACGACTTTACTCTCTTCTGGCATACTAATGTTGATGCTTCAACTTCTTTTGAGTTGGATATATAGTATCTAATCATTTTCTTTTCAATATCTTAATAAATTCATACAATGAACTTGATAATGTTTTCTGTCCTTGTCTTTTCTTTTCTTCTTCTAGTTTGAGATGTTCTACTCCGTCATTATCGTTTCTGCTTGTTGAACGGTTCGTCAATATGGTTACGGCATTCAGAATCAAGTATACTCTCCGTAGAATGATGCGTCAGCATAAATATCACCACCCAGTGATTATCTTTTTCATGTCCCGCTTTCTCTCTCTTTTTCTATTTTATATAAGCCTGAAACATTTTTGAAGTAGCGATTTTGTAGAAATATGAACGTAACTCATAAAATATGCCTATCAAGAGATACATATAAGAATGCTTTTCATTCAGTTATTTACTACAAGTGTGATCACTATCGTTTCTTGAATTAATCATCGACTTCTTCCTTGGATGTTTCAATTTTATTCTTCATCAAAACATATTTCTAACAAATACATCACAAATCAATTAGAAAACTGTATATTTCAAAATGTAAGTTTCGTGCCACTTTCTCTTACTTCTCTGTGTAGACGGGTGGACATACATATGCGGTTATTATTAGAACGGAGTCATGTTTTTCGAAGATCAACAGTTGTCTTGCGTTCTTTTATGCAATCAGATTTTTCATCAGCGTAAACATGTTTAGCATGAAACCTTAACAACTTTTTTGAGTTCTTTCTATTTACTCATGAAAAACGGCTAACGGTCAACTAGCTTGGTTGAAGTTGAGCACTCAAATTCTCCGGCATAAAACAACCAATCTTATTCATTTTAATTTTTTAGGTAGGTTTTCGTATATTCTGCGTCGATGTTTGCAATGTATTTTTAATAATTAAGAGAATGAATGGTAGTCATCAGACAAAATTCAGTATTTTTGTGCAAAAGTGGCTTGCAAAAGCTCTTTTGTCTCTTGTCATATCTCAAAAACAGACAAATTATCAGACACAAAACCAGTAATAGTAGCTTGAAATACAAATGAACATAATTACTTTGATGTTCTAAACCGATAATTCCAAATACAAAATAAAATTTTATATCCAGGACTTTAGTTTAAAAAATTCATGTCTGTGCGTTACCTCCGTTTTCCATGTACTGACTGGAAGCACCTCAACAGAGCTCAACAACCAGCATGTCCTATGATTTAACGAACTTCGTCATAGTTATATTTCAACCTTATTTATTAAGAAAAAGTACATTTTAATGCAGTCACCTTTAGCTTGAACCAAAGTCATACGTTCTAATTAATGAAAATTTCTTTCTCATCATTTTAATGAAATTTTTTCAACTTTTGAAATCCTTCGAGGCAGAATGCAACGAATAGATATCATACACAAATCTTCTTAACATCATACATCATGATGACAAGGGAAAATACGACAGATTTCCGACGGTCACAGAATACGACAGGTAGATAGAATACACTGCAATCCATTGGAGTATAAATTATTGCAAGCATTTCTATATGGTACTCTGTATGATCTTTCTGAATATTTTACAGAGTTATTATACGACTGCCCTTTGTCAGTGAAGTCATCGGTAATGTTTCAGATGCTGATATGACATATATCATATTCCAAGTGTTTTTCAATCATGGTAAGTTTTTATGTTTTACTAAGTTCTACTTGTTGACATGGCTAGTTTTAACTTAGCAGATGTATGAGCCATAAGTATCATGGCTATGTATCGGCTAGCGATTTGCACTTGCATCTTCTTTTCATGATTTATACAACTATCTAAGGGATTATTTACTGTGTACGATGATCATTGACAGTTTCCATCTTTTAAGTTTGTACATATTTTCAGAAATTTAATACTCTTGTGCAAAATAAGTATTATAAATTAAAATTAGTCAAGTAAAATGCTAATCTAAAATCAAACTATTTTGCTCGTTAACAATCGATGAGAACTGTGTTCCATCTTTGACACAGGCTATAATGATATTTGTAAATAATATTGTTCGATGATTTCTTGCTAAACGCCATGCATCATTGACTAGCGTTCTGTTCGAGTATATTTGCCACTATCTACTATGCAGTATATCTTCGGTCGTCTATTATGTTGTACATACGTCCTCTGACTAGGTTCTCAAACAACATCAGGAAATTCATTTTCGACATAATGTTATTCTACATATGAATTCATTAGCTGAACAAATCATACAATTTGTTCTATGTTCGAATTCGAAACTATTTTCAAACAAGATTTTTAGAGAACACAGTATTCTGCAGGGGAAGGATATTGCATCTTTTGAATAAACTATTACATAAATATGTGCAATTTACATTTCTAGAGATGTATCCGATGTTTCTTCTCGAATGGACGAATTCTAAACGCTGTCCAATAGAGATATTCAATTGGATTCAGCTGTTTCGAATCATCATCATTCTAGTAGTTTAATTTCAGTACAAGCTTTTGTGTTTCACTTCGATTGTGATACTGAAGATTTACGTATAAAGTAAAATTTGCAATCGTTTTCCTCTTTTGATTGATGGAAAATTCTGATAGTGTCATTGTTATACGAAAAATCATATTATCAAGTGTTTTGTTGTGTGCGAATATGAAATCCAAATTCAAACCATATTTCGAGCAGTATCATATGCGCATTTTCATGTGTAGCCAATTCAATATTAAAACATTCAAAGTTTTATGCTTTAGATTATTGAGTTAACAATAGTCATAGAGAAATTAAGTGAGACGCTAAGGTCAGTTTCGTTTTCAATTTATAGGAATTCATAGAATTCACCCGGGCACAATCATTACCTTGTAGTCATAATAATACTCGAGAAAACATTGAGAACGAATAGTGAACCAAAGTCGACCTAATTTTGAAAAATGAAAGCCAAACAGAACTAAATCTTCAGTATCATTCTATCAGACATCTGTAAGTGTTAAGTATTCATCATAGCCGCATAGAGGAATGTGTATATATTTTAATTAGAACGAGCAATGCATGAGTGGGCAACTGCAATATTTCAAAATCAAGGATATTAGAGCTACTCATGTAGATATGATTTATTGCATTTTTGAAAATAAAAAAAACACTCAATTAATTATGACATTTTGTATTTGAAAAAAATATCATACAGAAGAATCAGATGATACACTTAATATCCCAAATAGTTTCAAGTTATCAATGATTCCATGATTCTCTGTACTCTTGTTTGATCGCTGCTATATCATTAGGATAACTGTGACAATAGAAATTTTAATTTAAGAAAGTTTTCACTTGTGTTTCTATGAGATAAGATGTCTAAAACAGTATTAATACTATGTTGGATTGTGCGGAAGTTTCTATATTGTATCTACGTAGTTTGATAGATTCAGATCAGTGATACACGCAGTAATGCGTCTATTATAAACAGAGTTTACTATTATATAAGTACTGATTGTGTACCTATAAGGACTGGGATAGCCTGGAAAACAGGAGGTAGATAATAGGCGAAGAATACCAGTCATCAGAATAGATAACCAGCAGAGCTCCGCGGGACAACCTACAAGGTGTCCCGTCCCGCCTACTTCTGTCGTATCCTAGATCGAGAAGTACAGGCCGGTTATCGTAGGAAAACATTGAAAATAACCTGAAAATGGAAGCAGAATTCCGGTCAGAAAATTGTCATACTTTTTTCGGTATATTCCAGGGAATTTCTGTTCTTTCCGGCAGGGACTGACAGGAAATTATCAGGGGAAAATCTGATCATTTTCTGGTCGGAATACTGCTTCAGTGTTCCGGTGTTTCCCATATTTTCCTGCGGGATACAACTGTTTTGCCGCATCTTTTCTGCCGATTCCTGCAGTATCCAATAGCTGGAATGATAGAGCTGGGATGTAGGCAACTCTTTTTTTCTGGATATACGGTTGAAATAACGTAGCTAGTTTACGTTTTCTTTTTTAATGTGAATTTTTCTCGGTTCATTAGGAGGGATATAGTCATTGATATTATAATGTTTTCTATAGACTCTTCCTTGAATTATTTTTATTTAAATAAATAGAATAAAACACAATTATGACGTTTCGACAATCGAAGTTGTCTTCTTCAGATGATGTTGTACATGAATGTATAGGTATTCTTTTTATTTTATTTTATTTTATATTATGATGGTGGGACGGCAAGAAGGTGAAACTGGTAGGATATATGGACTATTTACCTTCTTCCTCCATCCTATTGTCATACTATATAAAAGAAGAGAAAACGAATACCTATACATTTACGTACAACATCATCTGAAGAAGACAACTTCTATTGTCGAAATGTCACAATTGTGTTTTATTCTATTTGATTTAAATTTAAATTTAAATAATTTAAGGAAGAGTACATAAAAAAAACATTAAACATTTTTTTATGTGAATGATTTCTTTTACTATCGATCTGTTTAAAAATTAGATGTCGCACAACTGCGATAAATGTAAGATAATGTGTGAAAACTCTGCGCCTTATGAACTTGGCGGGACGCTTTAGTAAATTCATCTTGTCCCGTCACGTCCCGCAAAATTCGCCATCTCGTGTCCCGTCCCGGGACGGGATTAGGCGGGATTGTCCCGCATCCCGCAGAGCTCTGATAACCAGTGCTTACGTAGTTCTACAACCAGTAAATATTATTCTTTCAACCGGAGATAAATTTTCATATGCATATACTGAATTATTTGCTATTCTGCTGACATATTTTTGAGCAAACCGCAGATTAAAAATGCGTACGAGGACGTTTCTCTTATAACTTTCTACTGGATTTAAATTTTTTATGGAAGCATTTTTGTATAGATTATAGAGTACAAGCATTGGTTCTAATCGCTGAACTATAAAATTGCTGGCCTTACCGTTCTTGAGTTAGTTGCTGATAAAAAGGAACATAAAATAATCGTTATGTTATCTTTATGAGGAGGTTCGGTTTTTCAATTAAAAAAATAAAAGTACCTAGATCAGTTTCGTGTGGCATTATTTCATACAATTTTCTGTACCTGTGGAACGTAAAATTTATCCATTCTTGTGTCCTATGTATTAGAAAAGTTTTTGAAGGATACCATCTGTTCATTCGCATTATTGCTTTTGATACAAGCGTAACAATCAAATTCTTCTTTTGATGATGAATTGATGTAGCATTCAATAGAATTCCGAGGTTCGTTACTTTCTTCAAAATTCAATAAAGTATCAGACTGCAGAGAACTTGAAAATCATTCGGCTTGTCAACGTAACACGACACTTCGCTAAGGAAGTTTTCGAAAATGTTTTTTGCTAGACGAACTGATCTCGACATGTCATTAGATGAAGTTTTTCACGTTGGTAATGTAATTATTTTTTTCTTGACAACTAATTGTATTTTGGTAACCGAAACCGAGTTTTAAACCTCTCAAAAATCGTATCTTGAATTTTTTAAGGGAGAAATATTTTTTAAATAATTTTGACTATCATATTCCATTCGGTACAGAATAGTATTCTGTACGAAATAACCTATTTATTTTTAACTTTCCCTTCTCACTGCAATATTTACACTGTCGCAGGGTTTCCAACTTGCCGTAGTGATAACGAGTATTCGCTTGGATGTAGCAATTTGATATTTTTTACACCTGTTATATATATAAAGAAAAGACCAATGGTTGTAAAAAATCAAATAGATCTGAGAACGTTAAGTGACTCAAAAGTGATCGAAGAAAATAATGTCACAGTATTACGTGTGTTTCACTTTTAAAATGAATAACAAGAGCTAGAGGAAATATTTTTTACGATTGGGAAGCTCGTTTCATGCCTTCAGAATTGCTTCCAGTCTGTTTTTATTGAGGTATGTCGTTTGCAGGAAATTCAAAAATAAGTCAGAGCATTCCAAATTCAGAGGCCATTTATGCCACAGTGCTACGTGACTATAAACCAATTGTGCAAACTGTATGGTTCAACGAAAAAAAAAATTCAATTCATGGCATAGATAGAACTCGTCGAGTTACGTTGAATGACATTTGAATGAACTTTCTACCTATCATAGATTTTTAGGCGTTTCAAAAAACGTTTGTCACAATGTCACAGCGATATGATTGGGCAAGTCTCATTATGAATGATCAATAATTTTGAAGTTTCCTTCTCTTGTTAGCGATGGCTTGATTATCTTTAGAAATGTTTTATTTTGCTTGTTGTATCAAAACGTTTTCAGAATAGATTAGTAAAATTCCTGTTATAGCTTGGGAAATTTTACAATCTTCATTGTAAAATCGAGCTTCCTTTCATGTTGGAATGAGAAGCAAAAAACAATGTTGTGCTTTATATATTTGGTACGAATAAATATGATGAAGAAGCAACGTTCTTGATTTAATTGCATACATAGCACCAAATTTTGCCACCGTACAACTTTTGATCAAACACATCATATTTATATTGATTCTATTCCATTCATCAAATATTTTATGTCTAGAGAAACCTTGTCATATTTTTAAATATTGAGAAACATCTCGACATCTTTTTCCTCCATTACCTTAGCGTTTGAAAATTTCATTCAGCCTTGTTGAGTGCGGAACAATCGATGACTTATGATCGTGCTTCAATATTTGAGGTCAATAGATCTTCGTGACTCATTAACATGTAAGAATAATGCCAATATTAATTTTCTGTAGAAAATTTTGAATTCATACTTTATTAGAAAAGTAACAGCAGAAACAATTTAAACCTATACAGTTCTATGTTCCGTTCTGGAGGAGCTACTTTAAGTGTCCTAGTATGAAGAAGTAGTCGAGACAACAAGAATCAAGTAAACTATGTCTGATCAGATTAGAATCCAGTTGATATTGAAATTCTTAGTTAGACTTTTTCCATAAGTTATGCATTGAGTGATTATCTTTACTGCCTTTTTTTTGAAAATTATCGATTGTACATGGAGTTGATATTATTCACAAAAAATGTTTTCTTTCCTTCTTAGATTTAGATTTTTGCATTAAATATCTTCTTAGGGACATGATAACATTCAATAATTGGTTGAGTTTTACTCTGAACTAAAATAGTGAACCTGTTTTCAGTTCGATAATCTCGAGCAGAGATTGAAAAAAGTGTAGACTCTTGAACAGTAATTCATGAAAATTGTGTGAAATATTGAGGAATGAAAAATCGTCATCGTTTATCCTGAGAAAAAAAAACGAAAATGAGATCAATCAGTATACATTTTATCATTAAATACTAAACGCTATAGTGTCTAAGAAACGGATCCTAATTGTTAAATGCCACTCGGTTTATTCTACATTTCATACGATCAAAATATCTGAATGGCTGAATAAGTAACCAGAGATAAAGAAAAACATTTGGCTCGTTTTTCTGCACAAGTTTATTTTCTCTAACAAGTTTTTTTCTAAGTACCTTTCACAGTGTTTACAGAGTTTTATTTCTAATTATCTGGCATATTCCAAATTAAATTGTTTTCTCATATCGATTGTGACATAAACATGGGTTCTTAGTCGTGGCAATATCCTGTTATGACAAAACTAGAGATTACATGTGAGATACAAATCATTGCCATATCCTGTTATTGGAAGTTACACCGTAAAAAATGAGCTTTTTTACTATTCTGTTTAGTCAATGTAGCGTGCGTGAGATCGAAGGAGACAGTGTTCGTTGTCTCTGTCATCATTCTCAATTTCAGCATATATGAACCTATTTTTCAGGTGTCAAATATATGATTCACTAATTGTTGATATTATTCTGTTTGAATGAAACTATCAAACATGAAATAGAACTTATTCTTGCATACATTTGCTTTCATTTATATCAAATTGAAAATATAACCATACAATTCATTTATTTTCCATAACTAACACTATTTCTATGTTTATTATTTGAAAACAAATCGTGTCAAATTTTGTTCGAATGAAAAAATACATTTTATCAGTGGTTGCATCTTGTTTGGAATGGGCCTATCGACCCGTTGTAATAAAAAAAAGGAAAAACTCTGTAAATACAAAGAATTCAGAAAAGAATGACGGCTAAAGATCTTAATGAAAGATTTTACCTGCAGCTGTATTCTACGAATATCTAGTGAATCGTCGATTATTATTAACACACAAGCGCTAATCTATACGCTTCATATATAAAATTGTAAGAGAGATAGTTCAGCCGAATCGTCTAGATAATTATAATAATACACAATATTATGAAGTGTAAATGTTTTACTTTAATCGTTAAAATTTTACACTACGTGTTTGACTGAGAAAAGAATCTACTCGTATATTACTTGTCGACATAGATTGTCTTCATCCATCATCGATTTGATATTTGATTTCTCATATTGAAATTTCTTTGATTTGAAAGGGTAAAACCTAGACTCATCGTAGTATTCAAAAATAGAACTTAGATATTCACATCTTGAGCTATTCTCAGAAGAATGCTCACACAATTTATCAGTGTAGACATCTGAACTGAATAATTGAGTTGTGAACTTTTAAAAGATTTTCAATACCTGGATTCAACACCAACAGATTAAAAACTAATAATAAGTGACAGCTCCGTATCAATAAGTGAGTACGAATAGAGTCACATAATCTTCAACAAAGATTGCAATTTCACATTCATCGTTGCCTATCTTTCAACCCCATTGTATAAATATACATGTTATATACAATAGAGATCGATTGACGACATCCATCTTTTGAAAAATAATGATCGTGTAATTTTGACACTAAGTATATGGATGCAGTCTCATAAAATATATAGTAGAGACAATCCGTTTCTGAACGAGTGAGCGAATGAAATCATGAACTGAAGGTCAGTTCCCCAGAGATCATTTTTATAAAGTGTACAAATACTACATTTTGTGTTAAAAACGAATGGGTATGTTTGAAATTAATTAAAAGTGACAAGAATGTACCATTCTTAATTAATTCTTACAATGATCGTGGTTTTACAAACTATCATGGGATAAGAGAAGGAAATTTCGACAAAACGATAAATTCAACGTCCGACGAATTTCTTGATCTTAATAGATTCTATAACTTTTAAGTAGCTACAGATTTCCAAAGTTCGTTGTTTTCTCTTATCACTTTCAGATTAAATCTATTATGAGTCAACTCAATTCAACAACCTCTATAGTGTCGAATGCAAATGTGATTGCAATCATAAATAATGCCACACTGCAAATCACTCGTTACCTTTCAATTTTTATCTTTCTTTTTGGTTGCATTGGAAACGTTCTCAATATTCTAGTTTTGGGTCAATTACCATTTCGTCTGAATCCATGTGCTGTGCTGTTTTTATTCTCATCCATGGTGAATCTTGTTGCCATTGTTTCTGGTCTTCTCTCACGAGTACTATCTGGTTGGGGTGCTGATCTAACAGCAACGAACCGAGTATGTTGTAAACTTCGTGGCTTCTTTGTCAACACTGCAAGACCAGTAGCGGTTTGGTATATACTTTTTGCTATGATCGATCGATGGCTTTTGTCAAGTCCAAATTTACAACGTCGACGTTTAAGTTCATTGAAAAATACTCAACGAGCTATCATCGTTACTCTCGTTGTGTCAATTTTAGTTTTTTCTCATGTTCTATATTGTCATGAACCATATCAAGTGAATGCTCCTCAGAAATGCTACGGTGCAACGATGATATGCCGATTTGTAACTGATCTATTCTTTATGGCTCTTGCGATTGGTCCTTTACCTTTTATGCTTCTTTTTGGTTTGCTGACAATCCACAACATTCATGAATCGAGAGGTCGAGTCAGTCATATGGATTCAACAATGATAACCAACACCGTAACAGTCCAAGGAAATCAACAACGTCGATTGACCAAACAAGATCAGTATCTATTATTAATGCTTCTCATACAAGTGTTTATTCTTTTCATTCTATCTCTTCCCTTGGCATTCCAGAAATTATACTCATCGATAGTTGCTAATGTGCAAATGTCTACATTGGACGTTGCTGTTAACAATTTGGTGTATAATATTGCTCAAATGCTTCATTTCCTGTCAAACGGAATGCCATTCTATATTTATACTCTTTCTGGTGGAAGTACCTTCCGTAATGCCTTATTTAAATTCGTGAATTTGAAACATCGTAGTTTTCATTCAAGACGATAGAACTTTCTTTTACTTACTTCAACTCTATTCCGTATCGTCTTTTTACCAAATCACCATCGTCTTGTATAACCAAAATCAGTATTTAATAGCAGAGAAAACAAGAACAATGGCCGACAAAATCTATCACATTGTACAGACAAGAGCATGTACTACTGTGCGAATTTCTTCGAATCAACAAAACTAATTTTCAACGATCAAACATTGCAATATGAAATGTTTATTTTTTCTGCGAAAGCACCATTCCGATGTTGTATCTTCTTGACCGTAAATGTCTTCTTGTGTAGTTAGATATAACTGAAAATGATATATATATATTGTATGCTTGAAGGAAACGTTTACAAATTTAAATGATTTCTAAACAAGTTTCATTGCATCTTGAAATGAGATCCTATGTCAATCTCCGACATTATCTTCATTGAAAAATCCATTGCGATACTCATTTACTAAAAACGTTCCGTTCGCTACGATGTTTACAACATGACATATTTTTCATGCCATTGATCATAAATGAAATTTCGTATCATAAATTTATTTAAAAGATTTACTTTCACAATCTTCGTAAAAACTAACAGAGATAAAAAAATCTTTACGATTTTTTCGAGTGACTTTTTTCTAACAGTAAACGCATCAAGTTGAGAATGTGATGGTAAGATTTCGGTTCATTCATTGTCACTCTGATATTCTTAATAGATTTATGTAGTCATCTTCGTTTGAAATTGCATGTGTCCGTGTAATATGTTAAACTAATCGCTGATTCATTAAAAGAAAATGCATCGTTCCAAAAATAATTAATAGTACTTGTTGCTTCATGATGGTGTGGCATCTGCTGATAAATATTCTCTTCAATAACAACCTAAGTTTGTTGATCAAGCCGCACTCACCAATGTAGAATTTCAAACTGCCTAAATTCCATTGCATACACGTATATGAGCATACATCTCTCGTATAGTTGAAAGATCAGCATAAAGCTTTTTCGGCTCTTTTCATTAAGATTCGTTGTTTAAATTATTGTAGAAATGGATTTTAATGTGAATTAAGCTTGAGTTTTTCTTTCCGACATCTGGTGAGTTTCTTTACTGTTGATAGTTGCATCTGTAACGTACAGGATGAATATTATATAGTATACTTCTACTTTATGAATACGCTTTAGTTCAATTCAATATAGTGCGATGTCTTTTATCTTCTACTGGTGGCCAGTTCACTTACAGGAGTCTCATTTCTTTTGTAATTATTTCTTTCCATATTTTACAACCATGATATCGATATATATTTTCTTCAAGATCTTTCTCAGCATGGCTAATGGCTTTCGATATTCAATCTAATCGCTTACTGTAAACACTAAAAATCTGTTTTTTTCAATATTGCTTTGAAGTCCTTCATTACTCGATTAAAATACCAGAGTTCATAAGATACTGTCACTGCTATGCTGTCAGTTATCAATAATCATTGTTTTTTTTATATTGTTCTTGATAAAGATGTTGTAGTATTAATAATGTTTTCTATCATTTTGGTTGTTACTTCCATAGTTACACATTTCTATTGATTTTCAATTGTTGAAAACAATCTCTAAAGATGATGTCGACTGGAAGGAAATATCTAGTCGATTCAAGAACTATGCAGTGAAAAAATAGTGTAGAATTACAAAACCTAACTGTTTACCTCCAAATATCCATCGGAAAGGACATTAGTATAATAAATACTGAACTAAAGTAAAACATTTGATTCGAGATCAAATCTTTAATGTATAAAAATGATACTCTTTGATGTATTTAACAAACAATGAGATGATTCTGAGGATAATATGGAAATTTCTCTTGATCTAATACGAACATTCAAGATCGATACGCACCAACATCATGCACAAAAAGGGGAAAAAAGACAGAATTCATGAGAAATTGAATGAAGAAACTAATCAAGCGTTTAAAATTCGAAAAAAAAATATGAAAACATTTTTAGTTCCATGAGTCATAGAGTTCATCGTCAGATCATAAGTAATCTCGTAAACTTTTTATGTGTCTCCTAAAAATTGGACATTCCAATATCGAAATATTCAATGTAAAATAGAAATTAGAATGAGGTGTTTGAATGTAAACCATACCTTTACACAAATCGAACACTACGAAGAAATGTAGCTTCAAACTTTCCTTCCCAAATTTCCATTTCAGCTAATATTGCGCATAGCATCATAAAAATAACAAATTCAGGTTTTATCATTAGACAATAAATATACTGGTGATCAATCGTTATTATTTCACGAAATAACGTGTTTATCGATCTAGAAGAATTACGACCAAAGATAACGGTTTGAGCTGCCTTATGAAAGTGTAAACTTTTAAGCATGATTATCTTCTTTGTAATTACTACATATAGAATTTTTCGAAACGGTTCCCACAGGGCATCATTAGGGATGCACCGGTGGTTGGTGGACCAGTGAGACTGGTGATTAGTGGATCGATGGCCACCAACACTGATGCGTCCCTGGGCATCATATTGATCATGTTTCCCAAAAGAATTTTCTGAGAGACTAACGAATTATCATTAAAAAAAAATATTGACTGCTTTCATGCAATAGTACACTAAGCGTTGTTTGAAATGTTACAATATTGAGTCAATTATTACGTTACTTGTTCAGATTTTCATCATTTTTATTTTTCTCTGTATTCCCATGTTTTCTGAGAAGTTCTTTTCTCTTTAGAGGTGTTGAACACTGACATAACACGTTAAAAGACCGTGTCTTTTTACTGATGATGCATTTTTAATCATATGCAAAGAACGATATCTTTCTCTGAGATCAATATTTGCTGCGGGTATGGGTCTTCCGTATTTTCTAACAAGATTGATTATCAATGCTAAAGTGTGTTCAAAAGAGAACTAAAAGGCTTGCACAACTCAATCTTATTCATTAATTTCAAGTCTCACAATGATGCTATCCTGATCTTTTAAGATTTATATCTGTACGACCCCACATATACATAATTATGACGTGTTATTCGGTTATAGTCTAGGTTTCTTAAAAATTTTATGGCAATATTTATCGAATATTTTCTATAAAATGAAACACATTGATTTTTGAAAGCAACTATTTTATCATTAGTGATTATCATCAGTACTTCGCTGATCTCTAAATCATTTGGTCAGGGACCATTCGTAGCTGAATTAAATTCTGTATGCCTTATTTTAACAGTTCAGTCGATTTACTACGGTTTTCTTTTAAACGCTTCCATTCGATTAACTATAACATGGCTATTTTATATGTCCCAAGAGTAGGGGTAATAAGAAAAAGAAAAGTAGAAGTGCGAAAGAAGATGTGATGGACAGAAATGGTTTGAATGCTGAAAAGATAGATATAGAATCTTTAAAAGCGTGAGAATACGGATTGTTCTCATAGAGGTGTGATTTCGGCTGGGAACATATGTCCCCTCTCAGTGCCACATGCTCGAGGAAAAGAAAGCCCATACACAATGCACAATTAGAGATAGCAAACGACAATGAAAAAGCAGAAATCGAAATAAGTATTCGAAGAAATATAATCTAGTAGTATCAATGAAGCATCATTGATGAACATGCTTATCTACGATTTTCATCCTGAATAATAGTTCTATGCTAAACTTTAAATGTCCTGATTTTTTTCTAAAATGTGTCCTGCTCATTTCCCTGATTTTCAGCCATAGGCCGCTGCGACCCCTGTTCAACTTTTAGCAGTCCCTAGTAGACAGTTCATGACTTAGGTTGAAACTCGATATATGAAAATAGCGCCTATTTCAAAATCATTCCGTAAAAGTAATAGTCTATCAAGAAGAGACTAAAGATTTAGTTTTAACTCGAGATCATGATATTTAATGAAATAACAATATTGTCTTCATTTCATATAATCGACCTCAAGTAATTTCTATGCTTATTTTATTGTTATAATCTCTTTGTTTTACGTTTGAAATCGTTGGAAAATAATCGAAATAAAAAGAATGCCTTCATTTTATAGATCGTACTGAATTATCAGACATTTTGCATCATTGAACACTTGAGGACATTTGCAGACAGGTGTGTATGATTGATGTTCTTAGGTAAAAAAAAATTTCTAATGACACAGTTCAAAACCTGGTAACCCGTACTGAATATTTGTCGGGTTTTTGAGGAAAAACACAATTTTTGAATATGTTTTCTTTACTCTGATCATTGTATTTCAAATACTTTTTTTTTAAACGAGACAGTTACTGTATTGCACTGCATCAATATCGATCATGTCTTGTATTCTGAACGATTGAAAATTATTTGTTTTTTTACATGGAGAACTTTCATAAACTTTGTTTTTTTCTGTGCTTTAGTACCATTTTAAAATTTTAATCATTTTTACTCGAAATTATTCAATGACATTAGTTTAATTTTTTTTCCCTAAATTAATGACACGGATAATAAAAGAAAAGATTGTGTTAAAGTCAATCGATTCAAGTACGTTGAGTACATTTCGAGTAGCTTTAGTTAATGCTTAGATCATTTAAGACATTGGATGATTCCTCATCAAAATCCTTTTTCTTCATATAAGTACGTGAATTATAGGTAGATTTTCATTTGAGCGTCAGTGACAAGACGTCGAGTTAACTGCTATGGTTATTTGAGAATCTGAGCGTTTTTACGATCAATTTTAGATTTGAATACAATCATGAAAATATTTCCATTCAATCATGAAAACACATGTTAAGCATTGATTGAGTTGATCAGTATTTGGATGTAGAGAGCTGCTGAATTTTACAATGACTTTGTCATTCAACATCTTACTTGTATTGCATAAAAGACCCCATGACCTTACGGTCCTAAAGGGACAGCAGACTGGCACAAACTAACAACAAAATAAAGAGAAAAGAGGAAAAAAAACATTGAAACGAGAAAGCGAAGGTTATGACAGAAAAGAAGATAACCCTAGAATATTAGAAAGTATCAGGGAATTCGGCGAACAGTTCTAGTTCGTCGGAGTTAAGTTCGACGATTGAATCTCCTGCACCTCCATATTCTTCCAACCATTGAATAGATCTTGTAAGTACGTCCACATGTGGAACAAAGCGTTTCGACCTTCTAAGACATTTTATTTTGATATTGCCTTGTTGCCACTGAGAACGAATATTGTTAAGCCAACATTGTTCTTGTAATAGCCTACCGTCGACAGAGTGCGGGCATGCCTTTTTTTTAAAATATTTAGTCCAATATGTAAAAACATGATCTTCAAGAGATTTCTCCTTGTACGCGAAAGAGAAGAATAGATCATTCCAATAAAGACAATGGTATATTCTTTTTAAAGACGTATAGTAATAATGCGATAAATCATTCATTTGAGAGCGAGTAAATAAAGGAAATAAAACGAATAACCATGTAAAAAAAGGTAGGACAAATGTGGAGAAGAGTATCCTTCTCAAACTAGTAGAGGTCGTTCCATTAAATCTAATAGAATTTACCATGCATAAAAACTGTTCCATATCAGAATGATAAGTAATGAATAAAATCGGAGTAAAACAAGAGCCTTGAGGGCCACCTCTTTTCACAGGAAACCAACGAGATCTTTTTCCACCTATCTCTATAACGGCACGTCTGTTATGGAACCAAACACCAATCCATTTAATGTCTGCCTTTGAGATACCCATTCTTCGTAGCTTTCCTAAACATCCTGCGAACCATAATTGATCGAATGCAGATTTGAAATCCACAAACACTGTGGCAACCTGTGAACTATTAGACATATATGAAGTTAGTTGCTCTAATAATAATAGTACTCGAGTTTGAAGTCTTCGTCCTGGAAGGAAACCAGATTGTGTATCGGGAATTAATGCTTTGTCTTTAAGAATTTTCATAAAACGATCGAGATATAATCTTTCCTGAATTTTTAAAAAAGAATCGATCAACGAAATTGGTCTTGTCATTCAACATCTGTTTTGTATCATTTGAGATTCTATTTATTGTCTTGTTTCCTG